>BLSH010549800.1:380949-395694 GCA_018402905.1 Glandirana rugosa
ACTAGGACGACAAGAGATAGAGGGGGAAGACAGGTACAGGGGTTAAGTCGATTCCTAAAACGTCGACACCACCGTTGATACGTGTACGAGTCAAAAGTCACTCAAAGATACGACTCGCAAAGGAGAGATAGTGTAGACTCGTCGGGTACACTGGTATCAGAGTGTGTACACCCGCATATGTGTCACCATTTACTGTCGGGTGAAGAAGGGAGGGAGGAGTTACGGGTGATTGGTCGATTTGTGTTACCCCCGTCCAATAATGTACATCTAACTACCACCGAAGTGGAGGGAGAATAAGATTCTGTGTCTGACCTCCTCGCACTGTGTCGGACACTGACGGTGTGGTACAATAACGGTATGTTATTATTTCTAATCTAAAATTTACATATAGACATACTGTTAAATTTTGTCAAATAACTCCTCCAGTCTGTGTCTTAGAATAAGAGGGAGGTGAAGCCACCATCAATCTACATGTAATAACCTGCCCCCATTGTGTTTAGCTGGTTAGTGGGCATTGAGGAGGGAGGGAAGAAGTGGGCTGTCATTTACCACTGTGTATACGCCCACATGTGTGAGACTATGGTCACATGGGCTGCTCAGATGTGATAGAGAGGAAACGCTCAGCATAGAAACTCACTGAAAACTGAGCATGTGCATAGTTGCCACCACAGCTGCAAAATCCTTAGCTGAATTGGGGACATGGACAGAAGGGGGAGATAGAGAACAGCAGGATCAATCATGTTTTTTGCAGAATACAGAAAACTAATCTCATAGTGACTGAGTATGTATGAACAGCATGGAATACACCATTTTTGATCTTTTTTTATGATAGTGACACTTTAAGTATTCTGGTCTAAATTTAAAAAAAAAAGTCATACAATAAAAATGAACTGCAATGTTAAATATAATTAATTAACACTTTTAAAAAAAAAAATTAGGTTAACTCATACATAGAGTCCTGTGTAGGCTGCCATTGCTGACTTCTGTCTGAACAGTATAGTTGGCGTGGTTGTCAAGTTGATTGTCTGCCATCACAACTTTGTGAGTCACTAACCTGGAACAAGCATGCAGTAAGAAGAGTTGGAGGTTCTGATGTGCATACTTGTTCTGGGCCAGTGGAACAAAGAATGAAGTCAATAAATCACCATGACAAGCAGGTAACTAGTAGTTATAGAAGCAGGGATAAGAAGTAGTAGCCCTCATATTTTTCTCAGTATCGGTTTCATTTAAATCTAAGTTTATTGCTGCAATGTTATGTTTTTTTTTTAATAAACACTAAGACCCCTTTCACACTTGTGCTATTCGAAAGTCGCACAATTTTACCACAATTTTTTTTTTGTAGCAATTCCTTTGTAATCCTGAGGTCTATGGACCTGAAATCACAGCAAAGTTGGACCAAAGTAGTGCAGGGACATACTGTAAAGTCATTCCCATTTGAAATCATACAGATATGAATGGTACTCATTGGAAATCATGGGGTACGATGTGTCATGCGACTTTGCAGTCCCAAATCACAGGAAAAGTTGCACAACTGTGAAAGGGGCCTTAACTGGGTTATAAGACTTTAAAGCCCAAGTCTGAGAATCTTAAAAATTGCTCCATGCAGTGGGGCTGCATTTGCCCTACAAGGGATAATTTTAGGTCATGGGGACATGATGTAGAGAAGAAGATCAACTTACCTGATCCTATGCACCACTAGATTGGTGTCTTCTCCCCCGTGATTCATTGGTCTAAGCTCCTAAAGTCATCAAGACCAATGCAAGGCCCACATAGCCCTGCATTGGAAATGATGATGCTAAGGGACAGTCCACCACCAGAGCATAGGGGAGTGCCATCTGCCGGGCAGTGAAGGAAGTTAAAGTGCAAAAACTCTCCTCTACGCCAAACGAGCAGTTTACCCTTGCAGTCAGGCCAGTTTCCTGGAGTTCGGCTTTAAAGGATAAGTTCACCTTTTAAATAAAAAACAAATGTGCATTTACTATTTTATTAGGAGCCTGGAAAGCATTGCAGCAGTGATCAGCAAATTGCTGGTGCCATGCAGGACTCCTGCAGACTGACAGTGTAAGCTGTCTGCCTGTACCTCTTATGGGCAGGCCATTACACACTGCCAGGAAAAATCAGTCAATTACCAGAGCGCTCAACAGCGCCTCGGTAGTTCATTGAGAACTACAAGCCGACAGCCGCAAAGGATGTCAGTACTTGTAGTTCCTTCATTCACAGAAATCTGTGAATGATTGACGCAGCCTTTACAAAAATAACAGCTGGAAAGGTGAACTTCTCCCGGTACTGCTGTCACACCAGGTGCTCCGCACCCCCGGGTGGCTACATATTCCACCCTAAAAATAACTGGGTAATGTAACATGTTCTCGAAGGTGAACTTATCCTTTAAGCTGGAACTATGTACTGTAAACTTTGGCAGCAGACACACTTTCAGGGCACTGCTCTGGGATAGTGCAGATCGTGTCCTGACCGGGATTCGAACTATAAACCTCAACGCTGCAAGGCTGACGATTTTCCACCTGGCTCCTTTGGTTCTTCAGTCAAATTTTGTTGAGCCGAGTGGTGCAGACATGGCCACCCAATTGTTGAATTTCAGCTGATTCCTGCCGAATTTGAACCATATATGGCCCGCTTATGTTGTTTATGCAAAAAAAGTCTACAGGGATGTTGACAACAGGACACTTGCATGCTGGGAACAGTAGTGTACCAAGTGACTGAAATTTGCAAGACAACTTCTGAGTTGGGCTAATGCTTTAATGAACACAATTCTGTTTACAATGTCCTACTTAGAGAGCTTTCAACCATCCATCTTCATTTTTTTTAATTAAATATATTTATTGTTTGTTTGGAGTTCCATGTAAAGCGGTTGTAAAGCTAGAAGGTTTATTTTATAACCTTACGGCATTTTGTGCAGTAACGTAATAAAAACCTTCTGTGCTCTGCTCTTCCCCCAGCACCTCTTTATACTTAGGCTCCATTTACACGGAACGCTGTTTCAACCTCCCGACAGCTAGAAACCTGCGTCTAAAACGTCAGTTTTGTCGCATTTTGCATCTAGAAGCGTTTTTGATAAAAAAATGTTTTTTTTTTAAAATGGAAACCCCTGTAAACGAAACGCTCCTAGACGCAAGTTACCACGTTTAGGCGCGTTTACAAGCTGTTTGGCGTTTCAAATGCCTCTGAACTGGCGTCTGAACCCATTTTTTTTTGCGTTCCAAAAGAAGCCTCTAAACTCAACTGCCTGGAAACGACCTTAAATGACCCTGTGTAAATGTACTGATAAGATGACACAGAGGACAGTTCAGGGGCAGATGGAAAAAAATGCCCAAATGCCTCTAAACGTCCGTTTACCAGCAGCAGTGTAAATGAGGCCTTACCTGAGCCTGATCTCAATCCAGCAATTTGAACTAGGGCAGCAGCTCTTTGCTCATTGGCTAATAGATAGCAGTGGGAGCCACTGGCTCTTGCGGCTGTCAATCACAGCCAGTGAAGAGGGAGTAGAGGACGGGCCAAGCTGTGCTCTGTGTGTCAATGGACGGGAGCAAGGTTGCACGAGCGTCCCCATAGCAAACAGCTAACTATGGGGGAATTCAACAGGGGGAGGAGCCAGGAACACTGGTGGGGAACCCAAGAAGAGGAGGATCGGGGCTGCTCTGTGCAAAGCGGATTTTTATGGACCTTAAGTAAATAATATAGGATAGGCAACCTCGGTGCTAAAGAGATCAGAAATTCTTTTTTTTTTTTACTTATCACCACTTTTCTAAAACCTTCCTGAATTATGTTATGTAAGGAGAAGGGAATGCGGATGGCTTGCCTGTGTCCACTCTGCTTATGCAGAGCTGACACAGACACAGCCCACTCTAAACTATGGGCGGCCGGATGTAAATGGACCACCTGTCCATTTACACCCGATGGCCATCCAATCTGCTAGATCAGAGGTCTCAAAACTTTCTAAACAAAGGGCCAGTTTACTGTTCTTCAGATTTTATGGGGGCTGGAGTGTGGTCAGTGGGAGTAGAAAATGTCCCAGCATTAGTGGGGGTAAACAATGCCCCATCTTTAGTATTAGAGGGGTGAATAGTGCCCCATCATTGGTGTCAGTGGGAGAGATAGTGCCCCATCAGCATCAGTGGGAGGGCCCTGCGCTAGATGAAACTGTCTGTTTTTAGCATATAGGGTGGGATCAGTTGTCGACAGGTTTCCACTGACACCCGCCGCTCCATAGAGGAGACTGGATGGTCCGGTCAGGTCCGCCTAAAAAACTAACCAGCAGACCTGATTGGTCCAACCGTGTGAAAGGGGCCTAAGGAAATGTGGCCGACTGAGGATGTAATCTCAATTTAAAAAATATTGCATATACACATTTCCTAGACAAGTCATCTTTTAAATGAATTTTATTTAAAAAAAACACCTTTCCTTTTCAATCTGAAGCTCTGTCATTTTCTGTAAAATTCTATGAAATATGGCAACCTGAAGGCCTTCTGTACACAGTTGGTGCACAGAACACCCCAGAAATGTAATTTCCTGCTTGTGTGATTGGCTCACTGATTTCCCCAGAAGTCTGCACTAAGTCAGATTTTAGGCATCCTCTGCAACAAAAAAGTTAAGTACTTTTAGGCCGGTTCACACTGGTGTGATTCCCGAGATCAGATGTGATTCGCATGACACTGCAGTGTGAATCACGTGATCTGTGTGCGATGCAATTTCAGCCATACAGTTAGTATGGCTGAAATCGCATCTCATTCAGACCAAACGTGCACAAGACCCTTTTAAGGTCTTCAGCAGAATCGGATCGCATGGATGTTCCCACCCATGCTATCCAATCTCTGTCCGAGATTGCAGTTCGCACTGCGATATGCGAACTGATTTGGGGGTGTCCTTAGCTTTCTATTGACACTCCCCAAAGTACGCATAGGACAGTGAAGTCGGGTGCGATGCGGGAACCCGCAGGGGATCCACAGGGTTCTCGCATTGCAGAAGTGTGAACCGGACCTTAAAGGGATGCTGATACTGCAACTTTCCTCATTAGAACCCCGCAAATGCATGAACTGATTAATAATGAGTTACATAATGAAACAGATTTTTCTTCAGAGTAGAAACCGGTAGGAATCTGCAACATAGTTTTCTAAAATTCATGCAATGTACATTGATCACCCAGAGGAGATTGTTTTTTTTTTTCTCATCAAAAGTAAAGTTCCTCTTTAAATATGGCTATTTAATGGTAAAGGGGGAGATTTGGAGATTTTCGTTAAAAAAAAAAATATATATATATATATATATACACACACACACACAGTATCTCACAAAAGTGAGTACACCCCTCACAATTTTGTAAATATTTAAACAACACTGAAGAAATTACACTTTGCCCTCATCAGACCACATGACATGGTTCCAGTAATCCATGTCCTTAGTTGCTTGTCTTCAGCAAATGGTTTGCAGGCTTTCTTGTGCATCATCTTTAGAAGAGGCTTCCTTCTGGGACGACAGCCATGCAGACCAATTTGATGCAGTGTGCGGCGTATGGTCTGAGCACTGACAGGCTGACCTCACACCCCTTCAACCTCTGCAGCAATGCTGGCAGCACTCATACGTCTACTTCCCAAACACAACCTCTGTATAGGATGCTGAGTATGTGCACTCAACTTCTTTGGTCGTCCATGGCGAAGCCTGTCCTGTTAAACCGCTGTATGGTCTTGGCCACCTTGCTGCAGCTCAGTTTCAGGGTCTTGGCAATCTTCTTATAGCCTAGGCAATCTTTATGTAGAGCAACAATTCTTTTTCTTTTTCAGATCCTCAGAGAGCTCTTTGCCATGAGGTGCCATGTTGAACTTCCAGTGATCAGTATGAGAGAGTGAGATCGATAACACCAAATTTAGCACACCTGCTCCCTCATAGCGCCAGAACCCCCCCCCCCCATCCATCCCAGTGTGAAAGCCTGAGTGCTTTCACACTGGGGCTGTACGCTTGCAGGATGTTACAAAAAGTCCTGTAAGCAGCATCTCTGGGGCGGTGCGGTGCGGTGAGCGGTGTATACACCACTCCTCCCATTGAAAACAATGGGCAGCGATTCCGAAGCGGCTGCACACCGCCTCGGAAGCGCAGCGCGCTGGAACTTTTAACCCCTTGTGGTTGCATAGCGGAAAATCGCCGCTGAAACTAGCGGCGATTTACCGTCCACCCCAGTTTAAAGTACCCTTAGGGATGGATTTAAATACGCCCGGAGGGTGAAAGTTAGTGTGATGTGATAACTGGTTACGGTCAGTTGCCTTTGTGTAAAATATCACTCATGATTCTTGAACCTTGAAAACTTAACATGGTGTCCAAAAATGACACCCATTCTAAACTCTAAGTAATTTAAATTGCAGTCCAGGGACAAGATAATTTAAATAGTATATATATATATATATATATATATTACTGCCAATGTAAAATTGACATCTCTGGAACTTATTAAGGTAGAGTTGTAAATGTAGAGAAAAGGTTGATTTTAAGTTATGCTACATACGGTATTCAAATAAATGGTATTGATAGCGGTAAGGATAGTGGGAAACCATACCCTAGCTTCCTGAAATAAATCATACAATGACTATATAAAGTGACAGCTGCATAATCCATGGACATAACAGAATAAATAGGAGAATTCATATACAACATCTGGCAATAATCTTCATGCATCGTAGCGTGGTTCACAGAGAGGTTATGCTGTCCCGTCTACCTTCCAGCCCCGAGGTTAGAGACATATGTGATGCCTTGCCCTTCCTGAGGCCTTGACTAGGACAGAGCAGCTTGGTAGTCAGAAATCTGAACTTGCTTCATCAGTGACCTGAAACTGATTACAGTGGAACCTTGGATTACGAGCATAATCCGCTCCAGGAGAATGCTTGTAATCCAAAGCACTCGTATATCAAATGTAAACTCTGTTAATTCGTTCCACAGTCACTGCTTGTCTATGCAGTACTGTATATGGCAACAGTTCCAGGGGCGCCTGGTGTATGCAATACCGCATGTGGCCAGATTTGCGGGGGCGCTGGTGAGCCTCTAAGACGTCGGAATCACTTGGCAATGCTCAGAAAGCGTTTACACTTTCGGTATTTCCGAGGAATACCGAGAATTTACGGCCGCCTCCGAGGCTTACCAGCGCCTCCGCAAATCTGGCCACATGCGGTATTGCACGCAAAAAGGATAAATTCTACTTGTTATGGGAGACAGCACTCGCAAACTGAGTCAGAATTTAAAAAGAAAAACTGCTTGTACTGTGAAACACTAGTTAACTGCGTTACTTGCAATCCGAGGTTTTACTGTATTACAAGGAAATCATCTCCAGGGATCCTTACCAGCCATGGACACTATCTACATGGAGTCTGCATACTTTCCCCATGCATGTGCCTATTTACTTTAGTAGAACCTGTTTTGAGGCACAGTTTAAAGACACACTGGCAAGATATATAGCTTTAGCTTAAGGCCTCATGTACACTGCTGCTGGTAAACGGACGTTTAGGAGCAGTTGGGCGTTTTTTTTCAGCGTCCCCTGAACTCTCCTCTATGCTATCTTATCAGTACATGTACACAGGGTCGTTTATAGTCGTTTCCAGGCAGTTGAGAAAAATGCTTTCAGGACGGATGTTCAGATGCATTTGAAACGCTAAGTACCTGTACCAGCTTGCAAACACGCGTAAACGCAGTAACTGGCGTTTAGCCACATTTTGTTTACAGGCGTTTTTAATGGAGATACATTTTTGACTATTTGAAAAAAAACGCAAAACGCGGCATGTAAACGCAGCACTATTGACTTTTTTTTAAACGTCGGTTACTATCTGTCAAGTTGAATCGTTCAAGAGAGGTTTTAAAACGTCCCGTGTACATTAAGCCTAATAGGTGTGTGCCGATAATGCTGGCTGGTCATACTTTTTATTTTTTCGATTTAATGAGTCTTGCATTGTATTTGAAAGTATTTTCCTTTTACAGATTCAAAATGCAGACACGGTTAGGTTCCCTATCATGTGACATTCTCATTTTATTGGTTTGCAGTTCCATATTTTCATAATTTTGCTTTAACATTGTGCCCCATCATTGGTGTCATTGGGCCTCATTATTGGTATCATTGGGGAACATTTTTCCCCATCATTGGTGTGATTAGGCCTCATTAATGGTATCATTGGGGAACATTGTGCCCCATCATTGGTGTCATTGGGCCTCATTATTGGTATCATTGGGAAACATTTTGCCCCATCACGGGGCCTCATTATTGGTATCATTGGGAAACACTGTGCCCCATCATTGGGCCTCATTATTGGTATCATTGGAGAACATTGTGCCCCATCATTGGTGTCATTGGGCCTCATTATTGGTATCATTGGGGAACATTTTGCCCCATCATTGGTGTCATTAGGCCTCATTATTGGTATCATTGGGAAACATTTTGCCCCATCATTGGGCCTCATTATTGGTATCATTGGGGAACATTGTGCCCCATCATTGGTGTCATTGGGACTCATTGGTATCATTGGGGACATTGTGCCCCATCATTGGTGTCATTGGGCCTCATTATTGGTATCATTGGGGAACATTGTGCGCCATCATTGGGCCACATTATTGGTATCATTGGGGAACATTGTGCCCCATCATTGGAATCATTGGGGAACATTGTGCCCCATCGTTGGCGTCATTGGGCCTCATTATTGGTATCATTGAGAGCTGTTAAAGCTGTTAATTAGTTTGGATAACTGTACGAGTTGTTTTTTCTAAACTAAAACCTCGGTATTCAGGTTTAATTGCAGTGCTGGCACTTTGAAATAAATAAGTTGGTTTTGTGTTGCCGTTTGGGCACTCTGGCTCAAAAGGTTCACCATCACTGCTCTAAATGTTGCTAAAAGTCTATGTGTGCATGGACACATAGGCTAACCTGCAAGGGAATTTAGGGGCAGGGAAAAAAAATAAAATAAAAACACCAGATGCCCCTAAGAGCACCTGTAAATACGTTCAGTATGCACAAGGCCGCAGTTGCAGCTCCTGAACACAGCAAATCTGTGAAGGATCCGAAGCAGCGTGTGGAAGAAAACAAAGTAGCCAGGGCGCTGAATTAGTAAAATGAAACCATATTTATTTAAAAACACAATATCTAAAAGAGGCAGGGCCTCCGAAACAGGTTGTGCCCACCCACATCCCGGCCTTGGTTGCCACTCCAGAGTGAGAAGGAGGCTGTTAGACGCCGCCGGTGTTATGTTTTGGCCGGTCCGGCTTTGCACTGTTTGGCTGCTTGGTTTACGGTCTCAGCTGTCGGTTTTCCCTTACAGTGGATGTCATCACCCTTCTACCTTTCCCCTGCCTGCATGTAAGTGTGGATATTGTGTTTATAAATAAATATTGTTACATTGTACTACTTCAGCACCCTGGCTACTTTGTTTTAACATTCAGAAGAGATGCTTCTGGCCATAAAAAGCATGAAAATGCACATAAATGCAAATAAACACGAATAAGCACTATGTAGGTCTAGGCATGTTTGCATGTTCGTGCACTCTAATGTTCAGAATAAATGAATTTTCTGGCCTTTGGAATGCATTAACGTAAAATGCGCAAACGTGTTTTAAACACCCATAAAGTGCATAAACACGTGCAAAACATGACTTTAGGTGCATTCTTAAAGCAGTTGTATCCACTTACCAAAAAAAAAAAAAAAAACACCTGCAAAGCAAAGGCATAATGAGCTAGTATGCATCGCATACTAGCTCATTATGAAATACTTACCTCACAACGAAGCTCCGACAGGTCTGCCCGGTCCCCGAGGAGGGAGCTTCCATCTTCCCTCCGTGGATCCTTCCAGGTTCACAGCTCCAGCACTGTGAGTGGCTGGAGACGCGAGACGTCACTCCCATGCATGTGAGCCCGTCTTTATGGCGAACTTTCCGGCAAGGTCCGGCACTGTGTGCCGGGCCACCACTGCGCATGTGCCGTAACGTCATTGCCTGCTTGCAGTGGGAATAGCTCCTAAACCGTACAGTTTTAGGAGATATTCATTTTACCTACAGGTAAGCCTTATTATAGGCCTCATTATAGGCCTACCTGTAGGTAAAAGTAAAATTTGTCATGATACAACCGCTTTAAGCTGCTTTTTTCCTGCCAGGAGCAAATGCGTCCAGGGGAGGAAGAAAAAAAAATGTTCGGTGTGCATGAAGCCCACACGGCCTTTCCATCAGCGAGCTACGTTTTGCTTAGCAGGGATCTCTCCGCTGATCCCTGCTGAGCCGTTGGATGACGGATCCATCTCCGCTCTCTGTGCAGCGACGGATCTGTCAGAGCCCCCACTCTCCCCTTTGTGAAATATGGAAAACTAGGGTTCTCCTCCATCACACTTTACAGAAGTGAAGCGAATCGGAGAGTGACGGGTGTCAGCGGACATATCTCTGCTGACATTCGCCGCTCCGTAGGGCTGCATGGAGGCTCCGTTCAGGTCTGCCTGAAAAAAACTGACAGACGGACCTGAACGGAACGCCCATGTGAAAGGGGCCTTAAAGTGATTGGAAACAACCTATTCAGTTTAAATTTGCGATGAAAGGCAAAACATTTGTGTATAGATTTAAAAAAACATAATAAATAACTTTTCCTCTTTTTTTTAATTTTTTTTTTATAACCGATTACATGCTCTCTGTTCTGAGCTGCATAAGAGCTGGGGGGAGGAGAGACAGCAGAATACTGAGCTTCCCAGTGAATGGCTGTGCAGAGGGAGGCGGGTCAGGACAAGTCTGATCATTGGAGGAGAGCAGCCGGAGTTCCCAGAACAGCTAGAGAACTGACCACTCTGATCTCCTGCTTAGTGTGGTAGGTTTTTTTTTAAATAGGAAAGCAGAGGGACTGGCAGGATCACCAGGGATTTTGCACAAAAGGAAGCAATACAAAGAGAACAGGATACTTTTTCATATGAGTAAATGGTACAGCAGGCACATATAAGGTTGTAAAGCCTCAAGGTTTTTCATTTTATGCATTAAGGCGAAAAACCTTCTGAGCTGCAGCTACCCCCAGACCCTCCCCCTTTTTTCTTACCTAAACCCAATATGATCCAGCAATGTGCACGAGCGCAGCGGCTCCAGCCGCTGTGACACTCCTCATTGGACAGATTTAAAGCATTGTCTCCCGCTGCTGTCAATCAAATCCAGTGACACAGGAGTGGGAGGCCGAGCGAGTCCCCCCGTCTGTGTCAATGGAAGCAGCAGCTGGACTTAGGAGTGAGCCTGCACAGAGGCTCCCACGGAAAGCAGCTTTCCATGGGTGCACCCGATGAAGAGGAGGGGCCTGGAGCACCCCAGAAGAAGAGGATCAGGGCTGCTCGGTGCATTACACAGAGCAGGTATATATAGACAGGTTTGCTATTGTTAAAAAAAAAAAACCCAGTAAGGTGCATAGCAACATACAGAAGTTTGGGGAACTACTAACATACTAGTCCCTATATTGTGACATAGAAACCCATGGCTAACATACTGTTGCTTCTAGTGGTTAATTATTAACTATTATTAGGGGAGTAGTGGCATTTCCATTGTCCTTTGTGGCTCCCATGCTTGCCATTGGATGTCCACAGATGCATGGAAGGCACAATCAATATTTGAATCTGACTGGTCTGCTCTCATATTGTGATAACTATTGTTATCCACCAATTATCATATCTTTCATATCATCATCATTATGCAACACCAAGAAGCTGAACCCATATTATGATGTTGTATGATGGGGTTGTTAATGTTTAGTTTCAAATGTCGCTATATGCACTGACTGAGACCTTAGATCAGGGTTTCTCAACCAAGGTTCTATGGAACCCTAGGGTTCCTCCAGGGGTTGTTAGGGGTTCCTTGAGCAATGGTTAATTTATATCTCACAGATAAATTCCCACTGATATAATTGTTCTTTTTTAGCTATCTGTAAGGGGATAATTCTTCCCAAAGAACAAAAGTGTAAGGAACATTCTTCCCATTGAACATCACACTGATGTATCAGGAATTGTAGATTTTTAATTTTTAGCAGGGGTTCCCCGAGACCGGACAATTATCTCAAGGGTTCCTCTGTGTTGAAAAGGTTGAGAAAGGCTGCCTTAGACCAAGTCTATCTGAACAGAATAGTCACCTGCTGACTTGGCACCATCCACACGCAGCTTAACTCTTTAATAAAACATCTGCCCCCCCCACCACACTTCCTCTGCAGTGCTCAGAGTGGGGAACAGAGCTCCAGCGGGTCACATAAACGCTCAGCAGCGCTGTTAACAAAGGAATTTGGCCCAATATTATTACAGAAACACACACATTGTACATTATATAATACTGTAATAGAGTGGATTATAGGACTTTACAGCCACTTCAACTCGGTTTACACTGGGGATTCCTAAATTCATAATGCTAAATGCTAATGACTCCTGAGCTGACAGGCAGGGAGGGAGAGAAGACAGGGGATTTGCACAGGAACTGGCAAATACACATTACATGATAAGACAACTACCCTGAAATTAAGCCCTACTCTGTCTTATGTTGCCAAAATTAATACAAGACCCGGTCTTATTTTTGGGTAAACATGGTATATACCAGCCCTGCAGCACAGTGACTAAGTGGTTAGCACCTCCACCAAGCAGCACTAGGGTCATCGGTTCAAATCCCAACCACAGCACTACCTTCCTGAAGTTTGCATGTCTCCCTATGCCTGCGCGGATTTCTTCCAGGTACTCCGGTTTCCTCCCACACTCCAAAGACATGCTGGTAGGTTAATTGGCTCCTGTCTAAATTGGCCCTAGTATGTGTATGAATGTGAGTTAGGGACCTAGGGATTGGGGATTGTAAGCTCCTCGAGGACACGGACTGATGTGAATGTATAATATACAGTGCCTTGAAAAAGTATTCATACCCCTTGAAATTTTCCCCATCTTGTCATGTTACACCCAAAAACGTAAATGTATTTTATTGGGATTTTATGTGATAGACCAACACAAAGTGGCACAGAATTGTAAAGTGGAAGGAAAATGATAAATGGTTTTCAACATTTTTTTTTACATATAAATATGTGAAAGGTGTGGTGTGCATTTGTATTCAGCCCCCTTTACTCTGATACCCCTAACTAAAATCTAGTGGAACCAATTGCCTCCAGAAGTCATCTAATTAGTAAATAGAGACCACCTGTGTGTAATTTAATCTCAGTATAAATAAAGCTGTCCTGTGAAGCCCTCAGAGGTTTGTTAGAGAACCTTAGTCAACAAACAGCATCATGAAGGCCAATGAACACACCAGACAGGTCAGGGATAAAGTTGTAGAGATGTTTAAAGCAGGGTTAGATTATAAAAAAAATATCCCAAGCTTTGAACATCTCACGGAGCTCTGTTCAATCCATCATCCGAAAATGGAAAGAGTATGGCACAACTGCAAACCTACCAAGACATGGTCGTCCACCTAAACTGACAGGCTGGGCAAGGAGAGCATTAATCAGAGAAGCAGCCAAGAGGCCCATGGTAACTCTGGGGAAGCTGCAGAGATCCACAGCTTAGGTTGAACTATTAGTCGTGCCCTCCACAAATCTGGCCTTTATGGAAGAGTGGCAAGAAGAAAGCCATAAGAAGTCCCATTTGCAGTTTGTGAGAAGCCATGGGGGGGACGACACAGCAAACACGAGGACGAAGGTGCTCTGGTCAGATGAGACAAAAATTGAACTTTTTGGCCTAAAAGCAACACGCTATGTGTGGCGGAAAACTAACACTGCACATCACTCTGAACACACCATCCCCACCGTGAAACATGGTGGTGGCAGCATCATGTTGTGGGAATGCATTTCTTCAGCAGGGACAGGGAAGCTGGTCAGAGTTAATAATAAGATGGTTGGAGCCAAATACAGGGCAATCTTAGAAGAAAACCTGTTAGAGTCTGCAAAATACTTCAGACTGGGCTGGGCTGGAGATTCCAGCAGGACAACAACCCTAAACATACAGCCAGAGCTACAATGGAAACGTTTAGATCAAAGCATAATCTTGGGTTAGAATGGCCCAGTCAAAGTCCAGTCCTAAATCCAATTGAGAATCTGTGGCAAGACTGGAAAATTGCTGTTCACAGACGCTCTCCATCCAATCTGACAGCTTGAGATATTTTATAAAAAAGAATGGGCAAAAATGTCCTCTCTAGATGTGCAAAGCTGGTAGAGACATCGCCAAAAAGACTTGCAGCTGTAATTGCAGAGAAAGGAGGTTCTGCAAAGTATTGACTCAGGGGGGCGCTATACAAATGCCCCCCACACTTTTTACATATTTATTTGTAAAAAAATCTTAAAACCATTTATCATTTTCCTTCCACTTCACAATTATGCGCCACTTTGTGTTGGTCTATCACAAAAAAGTATGAATACTTTTCAAGGCATTGTATATAAATGTAAAGTGCTGTGTAACTTGATGGCGCTATACAAGTACCTGAAATAAAATAATAATAAATAATTTCATATATGGGGTTTTGATGCACGGTTATTAAAAAAATATAGACTTTATGAGATTTTTGGATAGTTTTGGCAGTACTTGTGAAGTCCCATGAGCGTTTCTTCTATGCTATATACAGATGTAACGCAATTGATTGCTTTTCATAAGCAATTCAACTAGAGGAGGAAGTGTCACACATAATATCAGAATGTCAAAAGCCTGGAGGAAATACTGTATACTGATTGGTATGTTAGGGGAATTCTCTTATCGTGCTTAATACAGGACAAGAAGAACTATTGGGCAGAGCGACATTTTAAGAA
>BLSH010549800.1:396412-414406 GCA_018402905.1 Glandirana rugosa
CCCCCCCCCCCCCCCCAAAAAAAATGACATGCCAAATGTGGTATGTAAGGGGGCGAGGAGTGATTAAAGTGGAAGTTCCATTTTTGGGTGGAACTCCGCTTTAAAGAGAAACTACATATAGTTATTTTTTAGGCCTCATGCTGCTGTTAGGGGCACTTGATGTTTTTTTTAATTGCCTCTAAAAGCCCCTCCATGTAAGGTCCCTTTCACAATTTTTTGCCGCGATTTGGGATCAGTACGACTTTGGTCTGACTTTGTTACAACTTTGGATCAATGAAAACATATTGCAAAGTTGTACAGAAGTAGTACAGAAATCGCATCTATATTATTCAGGTGCAATTTGCATGAGACTTTGAGAATTTAACATTGAGGTCTATGGACCTCAAGTTGCATCAAAGTTGGGCCAAAGTAATGCAGGGACTACTTTGAAGTCGGCACGACTTGAACATTGTACAGATATGAACGGTACTCATTGGAAATAATGGGGAGCGACTTGTCATGGGACTTTGCAGTTCCGAATAGCAGGACAACTCACACAAGTGTGAAAGGGTCTTAGCCTGTGTCCATACACACATAAACTAGCAGTAGAAAAAAACGATAGCCTGTGCTTCCAGGAGCAGTAAAAACAAGCTGTAAAAACGAAAAACGGCAAAAATATGGCTAAATGAGCCAAGCCGCATTTGACGTTTTTAGGCTTTTTTTTTTACATTATAGGGAGTGTTTTTAATGAAAAAAAACGCCCAAAAACGCTAATGTAAAAAGCTAAATGGACGTTTTTAGCACTGCTACATTCCCCTGCAAAGTAGATGCATAATGGGCTACTATACATCGCATACTAGCCCATTATGTGCCACTTACCTGCAAGCAAAGCCTGCGATGTCCAGCACTGTCCCCTGTGCTGGCAGCATCCATCTTCAGCCCCTCTTCCTTCCGGGGCCGCGATCTCCCGCTCTGACTGGCCAGAGTCACGTGACGGCATGCGCGTGGGAGCCGCCAGTCCCGGCGCGATCACAGTGAAGAAACAGCATGGAGGCCATTTCTTCACTGTGCATGTGCCGAAATGACGTTGACAATGCTAATACACTGAACCGTGCAGGAGATATGCAGGGCACCTACAGATGAGCCTAATTATAGGCTTACCTGTAGGTGAAAGTGGTTGTCACGAGTTGACAACCACTTTAAAACGTCCTGTATGCATGAGGCCTTAGCATTTATATTTAAAGAGGTTCATATGGTTGATAGTAACCAATCATTTTTTCATTTAGTATTAATATTGTTATTATGCAAGATTTATATAGCTCCAACAGTTTGCGCAGCGCTTCACAACGGGAGGGCAGACAGTAGACTTACAATACAATTCAATACAGAGGGAATCAGAGGGCCCTGCTCGTTAGAGCTTACAATCTAAGGCCTCATACACACAGGACGTTCTTACAGCTGCTGTAAGGGGGGTTTGACTTTTATATTATAGGTAGTGTTTTTAATGCAAAAACATCAAAAAACGTGAACGCGGGGAAAAAGCAGCAAAACACAGGAAAACGCAGCAAAACGTTAATGGCAAAACGCATGTTTTTAGCACTGCTGTAGCCCTGTCGTTTTTAAAGCGTTCTGTGTGCATGAGGCCTAAAAGGGAGGGTCAAGTGATACAAAAGGTAATAACTGTGGGAGATGGGCTGATGGAGAAAGTGGAAGTACAGACGTTTGGTGGGGTGGGATAGGCTTCTCTGAGAAGGGTTTTCCAGGATTGTCTAACAGAAGAGCAGGAAACAGTCGGACAGATTGGGGTAAGGAATTCCATAAAATGGGAGAGGCTCGGGAAAAGTCCTGGAGCTGAGCATGGGAGGAAGTGACAAGGGAGCCTGAGCAGAAGGTCTTGGGAGGAATGAAGAGAAAGACTTGGTTGTGTCTCAGTATGTGCAGGAGGGCAATGGACATTCTACAGAGAGGCAGGTAAGTGTGTATTATTGTATTAGAGACACGCAGTGCCTACTCTTAAAACTGCCCCCACCCCACCCCAACACCTATGCTTACTAACCTGTGTAAGAAAGATCTGTATACATGCCTATTTTCAAGCCCAGTCAACTGATCTCTCATGTCTGCCAGCCGTGGCTGCAGGGGAGAGGAGAGAGCACTCTGAGAACAGCTAGTAAAACCTGAAAAGGTGGCATCACCCATAGGCTTCAATGGCCCATCTGTTGTCGGCGCTCTCTCCTCTCCTCTGGACTCAGAGCGACCGGACTGAAGCGGGCTGAACATAGTTAACCACTTTAGCCCTGGAAGGATTTCCCAGGTTAGGACCAGAGCACTTTTTGCGATTCAGCATTGCGTTGCTTTAACTGACAATTGCGCGGTCGTGCAACGTTGTACCCAAACAAAATTGGCACACTTTTTTCCCACAAATAGAGCTTTCTTTTGGTGATATTTGATCACCTCTGCGTCACTTCTGATCACCTCTATAAATAAAAAAAGAGCGACAATTTTGAAAAAAAAAAAAAAACAATATTTTTTACTTTTTGCTATAATACATGTCCAAAAAAATATATGTAAAAAACGAATTTATTCATCAGTTTAGGCCAATATATATTCTTCTACATATTTGTGGTAAAAAAAATCCCAATTAACGTATATTGATTAGTGTGCGCAAAAGTTGCCGCGTTTACAAACCATGAGAATTCATTTATGGCGTTTTCACTATTTGTTTTTTTTTTTTTTTTTTTACTAGTAATGGCGGCGATCTGCGATTTTTAGCAAAAGTTTGGCCCTTATGTTAATGTTTGAAGCATCCGAAATAAAATAATGACATAACGAATGATTTGACCCATTTGTTCTTATACTAGTGAGCGTAGCGTGAATATTCTAATAAAGCTTTAAAATAACTATTAACCACTTCAATACCGCCGGATGTCATATGACATCCTTGAGTTTGAGTGGCGATATCTGAATGGTGCCTTCAGCTACAGGCACCATTCAGATACCGTTTTTTTAGTGCCGGCGATTCTGCATCAGAAAAAAGTGGTCTTAGCAGCGGATTCGCCGCAAGATCACTTTTATCGGTGGCGGGAGAGGTGCCCCCCCCCCCACGCCACTTTCCCGTCATCTCCACCACTTACCGGACCGTTGGCAGCAGCAGAGATGATCGGGTCCGTTCCCCCCCTGCACAGGGAGCTGAGTGAGCGGAAGATGCAGCCCACTCGGCTCCATAACATTGCAGGGCGGAAGTTGCGTCACAAGTCAGTTCCACCCAATGCTCTTAAAGGGCCCATTTTTTAACTGACATTTTGTTACTTTTTTTTTTTTTTGCATTTAACTGTAAATATGAAATGTGAGGTCTTTTTGACCTCTTAGATCTCATATTTAAGTGTTCCTGCCATGCTTTTTTCTATTACAAGGAATGTTTACGTTTCTTGTAATAGGAATAAAAGTACTCAAATTTTTTTTTTTTTTTTTAAAGACGGGTGTAAAATTAAAAAATAGAATGTAAAATAAATAAGAAAAAAAAAAAAGCACTCCGTCCTTGCAAGCTCGCTCGCAGAAGCGAACGCATACGTAAGTCGCGCCCGTATATGAAAACGGTGTTCAAACCACACATGTGAGGTATCGCCGCGATCGTTAGAGCAAGAGCAATCATTTTAGCACTAGAGCTCCTCTGTAACTCAAAACTGGTAACCTGTAGAAATTTTTAAATGTCGCCAATGGAGATTTTTAGGTTGCAAACTTTGTCGCCATTCTGTGAGCGGCCACAATTTCAAAGCATAACAAGTTGGGTATCAATTTACTCGACGTAACATTATCTTTCACGATATGGAAAAAAATTGGCCTAACTTTACTGTTTTCTTATTTTTTAACTAAAAAAACTGAATTTATTTAAAAAAAAGCACGCTTGGAAGACAGCTGCGCAAATACGGTGTGACATAAAGTTTGGCAATGACCTCCATTTTATTCTCTAGGGTGTTAGAAAAAAAAAAAATATATATATATATAATGTTTGTGGGCTAACTTTACTGTTGTCTTATTTTTTCACTCAAAAAAGTGAATTATTTTTTTTTTTTAAATCGTGCTTGTAAGACCGCTGCGTAAATACGGTGCAACGTAAAGTTTTGCAATGACCGCCATTTTATTCTCTAGGGCAGGGATATGCAATTAGCGGACCTCCAGATGTTGCAGAACTACAAGTCCCATGAGGCATAGCAAGACTCTGACAGTCACAAGCATGACACCCAGAGGCAGAGGCATGATGGGACTTGTAGTTTTGCAACAGCTGAAGGTCCGCTAATTGCATATCTCTGCTCTAGGTGTTAGAAAAAAAAATGTATATATATATAATTTTATAGCAAAAAAAATGGTTTTATCTTGTAAGTACCAAGTCCAAAAAATAGGCCTGGTGTTGAAGTGGTTAAAAAAAATGTGCTACATATGAAATGGAAACATACAGCAATAAATACAGTACAGTATAAAAGCAAAAATAACATGATTCCTACGTAATTTCGTTCCATTGTTTACTTTCAAATGGATGTGACTCCTGTCAATATCATCCAATCAGCTCTTTCTATTTCTTTATGTGGGTTGGACTAGCAGGGAGGACTCAGAGTGCATAAGTAACCTCCCTAAATAACAAATTAACGGGTTATAACAAATATAGCCAAGTCTTCCCAAATGACCCTCAAAATATGAAGAGATTTCAAACGAATATGAATATACTGTATGAAATTAATTTTGAAAACAAATAATTTTAACATAACAAATTTGACGAAACAAAATTATGAATCCAAAAAAATTTTTCAGTTATGTACATCTCTATGTAGGGGACCATTTTAAGAGTGAGGTTAAGCCTGGAATTTCACTTTAACGTTTTGCCTTTAGTTAAACTTTAAAGAGGAAGTAAACACTGATAGGGTTTACTTCCTCAATATTGCCCTGCAGAGTAGAAACATAATGGGCTAGTATGCATCGCATAGTAGCCCATTATGTGTCACTTACCTGCAAACGAAGCCTGCAACGTCCAGCGATGTCCCCTGTGCAGGCCACGTCCATCTTCAGCCCCTCTTCCTTCCGGGGCCGTGATCTCCGGCTCTGTGACTGGCCGGAGTCGCTTGACGTGACTCCCGCACATGCGTGCAGCAGCCGGCTGCGAGATCTGACGGCGGCTGCGTGATCGCGCGCTCACTGTGTTCCGGAGGAGCTCAGGGAGCAGGTAGGGCAAATCGATCTCCACCGGCTACCCGCGATGTCCCCCCGCAGTGAGAGAAAGGAGGTCTGTGTAAGTAAACACGGATCTCAGTTCTGACAGAGGGGGAAGGGCTGTGATCACAAGCTTCCTGTATATGGGAGCCGCGATCACTCCCCTCCCCCTGCCAGCCCAGCTCCCATACAGTTAGAACACAGTTAACCCTTAGAGCACCCCCTCCAGTTAACCCCTTCACTGCCAATGGCATTTACACTGTAATCAGTGCATTTTTATAGCACTGATCGCTGTATAAATGCCGATGGTCCCAAAAAAAGTGTCAAAATGGTCCAACATGTCCGCCGCAATATCGCAGTACCGCTAAAAATCAAAGATCGCCGCCATTACTAGTATAATATAAAAAAAATAATAAAAACCCCATAATGAATTCTCATCATTCGTAAACGCGACAACTTTTGCGCAAACCAATCAATAAATGGCGATTGCGATTTTTTTTTTTACCAAAAATATGAGGAATAATATAAATCGGCCAAAACCGATGAAAAAAAAATGTTTTTTATATATTTTATATTTATATATTTTTTTGGATTTGTATTTTAGCAAAAAGTAATAAATATTGTTCTTTGTTTTTTTTTTTTTTTTGCAAAATTGTCGCTCTTCTTTTGTTTATAGCGGTGATCAGAAATGACGCAGAGGTGATCAAATACCACCAAAAGAAAGCTCTAATTGTGGGGAAAAAAAATGACGCAAATTTTGTTTGGGTACAACGTCGCACGATCGTGCAATTGTCAATTAAAGCGACGCAGTGCCAAATTCCAAAAAGTGCTCTGGTCCTAAAGTGGGAAATCCTTCCGGGGCTGAAGTGGTTTAAGAGATATGCAGGGCACCTACAGGTAAGCCTTATTATAGGCTTACCTGTAGGTTAAAGTGGTTGTCACGGGTTGACAACAACTTTAATTCATCGACCAAAGAATGTGTCAAGGCAGATGTTGATTGTCCAGGAATAAAAAGGGAGGTGTGAAAGGTGGTACCCTCCTGTTCAAGGTACATAATCCCAACCCATGGGACTGTGTACAGGTTTCATATACAGTATATTATGTAGGTTTTAATTATATATAACATGCACCTGATGAAGAGTGTGTATGCTTGAAACTGTTGTGCAATCGTTATACTTTAAATGAATTAAAAGTATTGAGCAAGAAGTTTTAGAATTCAGTGACTTTCCTAGATTGATGTGCGACAGTTTGGGCCTCTCAATTCCCCGCATCCTACATAGGGAGACGTACGTCTAACCTGCTTTATATATATATATATATATATATATATATATATATATACACACATACAGTATCTCACAAAAGTGAGTACACCCCTGACATTTTTGTAAATATTTTATTCTATCTTTTCATGTGACAACACTGAAGAAATGACACTTTGCTACAATGTAAAGTAGTGAGTGTACAGCTTGTATAACAGTGTAAATTTGCTGTCCCCTCATTAATTAATAATTCAACACACAGCCATTAATGTCTAAACCGCTGGCAACAAAAGTGAGTACATCCCTAAGTGAAAATGTCCAAATTGGGCCGAAAGTGTCAATATTTTGTGTGACCACCATTATTTTCCAGCGCTGCCTTAACCCTCTTGGGCATGGAGTTCACCAGAGCTTCACAAGTTGCCACTGGAGTCCTCTTCCACTCCTCCATGACGACATCAGGGATCTGGTGGATGTTGCGCTCCTCCACCTCCTGTTTGAGGATGCCCCACAGATGCTCTATAGGGTTTAGGTCTGGAGACATGCTTGGCCAGTCCATCACCTTTACCCTCAGCTTCTTTAGCAAGGCAGTTGTCATCTTGGAGGTGTGTTTGGGGTTGTTATGTTGGAATACTGCATTGCGGCCCAGTCTCTGAAGGGAGGAGATCATGCTCTGCTTCAGTATGTCACAGTACATGTTGGCATTCATGGCTCCCTCAATGAACTGTAGCTCCCCAGTGCCGGCAGCACTCACGCAGCCCCAGACCATGACACTCCCTCCACCATGCTTGACTGTTGGCAAGACACACTTGTCTTTGTACTCCTCACCTGGTTGCTGCCACACATGGTTGAATCCATCTGAACCAAACAAGTTTATCTTGGTTTCATCAGACCACAGGACATGGTTCCAGTAATCCATGTCTTAAGTCTGCTTGTCTTCAGCAAACTGTTTGCGGGCTTTCTTGTGCATCATCTTTAGAAGAGACTTCCTTCTGGGATGACAGCCATGCAGACCAATTTGATGCAGCGTGCGGCGTATGGTCTGAGCACTGACAGCCTGACCCCCCCGCCCACCCCTTCAACCTCTGCAGCAATGCTGGCAGCACTCATACGTCTATTTCCCAAAGACAACCTCTGTATATGACGCTGAGCACGTGCACTCAACTTCTTTGGTCAACCATGGCAAGGCCTGTTCTGAGTGGAACCTGTCCTGTTAAACCACTGTATGGTCTTGTCACATGAAAAGATAGAATAAAATATTTACAAAAATGTGAGGGGTGTACTCACTTTTGTGAGATACTGTATATACATATATCACAATGAAAGATGACGCTATCACTCCTTCCTTCCCCATCTCCCTGCTATATACAGTGATGTGCAACGCAGGCTGACAGCACACCACAGTAGGACACGTGCAGCTGTCATGGATATTTGGGTATGGTTCTGTGAGGCGACACGCATATATAACTGGCAGACACACAGCCATCATCACTTATTACACATGATGACATGCAGCAGAGAGGAATTCACATACTGGCTCTCCGTTGGGGGGGGCGGGGGGGAGAACAGTTTTAATATTTCAGCAAATTGCAATGCTATGTGAGAATACAATGAAGACAAAACACAGCCTGTTGTCCTGTCCTTCCTATGATACCCCCTCCATGTCCATGGAACATTGCATCATCGCTCCCACACCCTGAGTTCTCTACCTCGAGGTCAGGCTCGGTGTCCACTCCTCACATTCCAGCACTGGGCCATGTTTATGAGCATGGAGAATATTGCACAAAACAGGAACTGTTTTTTTTTTTTGTTGTTTTGTTTTTTAGTGAGATAACATATAAGTGTATGGGGCCAAGTCGCACTGGGAGTCACACAACAGTAGTGCAGGAACTTTTTTTTTTTGGGTGGTGCGACTTGAGTCGCAGCAATTAAGACGGCATCCATTGAAATTAATGTGTTTTTACTTGTCGTGCCACTTTCTGTGTCGCATCAGAAGTTGCGCTAATGTGAACTGAGCCTTAACTGCATATTATTTTAAGAGTCTCCCACCCAACTTCAATTATAGATGAAGCCCATGTAAGGAGACGCCTTCTCATTTCTCTTGGGGATTTCATGGGAGAGATCTTTCTTGGTGTTCCTGACTCTGTACTCGCATACCTTGAAGGTTTAGGTATTGCTCACCTGAGAGCCTTCCCGTTCCTCCTTTTGCATTCTCCAAAGCAAATATTCAGACTAAAGAACTCTCATTGTAGGAACACCAAGATGACAAGAGTCTGTAACTAAGGGCTTTTGTTAATTTCAAATGGATATCACATTCCTATACAAGTTTATGGGAATGCAAAACCCACTTGAAGGAGGATAAATGCAGGTAAGAAGGACCCCAAAGGTCTAATGAATTCCAAACCCCATTGACACAGAGTATAAAGGAAATAAGTTCTCTCCAACACATGCAGTAATAGAAAACATATTTCTTTTAATAGAGCTGGAAGCGAGTAAAATCTTTTTTTAAACTTTCCTTTAATGGTGAAGTGAAATACCCTAAGCCTTTCTCAACCGTTTTAACATTGTGGAACCACTCTTGAAATAACTTTCTGGGCTCAAGGAATCCCTGCTAATAAATACGATTATCTACACAGGGGTCTCAAGCTCCATTTCCTCACAGGCCACATCAGCACTATGGTCGTCCTCAAAGGGCCGGATGTATCTGTAAGGCCCCTTTCACATGGGCTGTCTGATCAGGTCCGTCTGTCTGTTTTTCAGGCAGACCTGGCCGGACCCTGCATTGTCCTCTATGGAGCAGCGGATGTTAGTGGACACGTCTGCTGACACCCGCCGCCATCAGATCCTGTCTGACAAAAACAGACGGATGGTGGTCCTATTTTCCTTCCGTCCAGCGAATTGGATCGGATGGAAAAGATAAAGGCGGTCCGTTTCCCTCCGATTGCCCCATAGAGGAGAGCGGGACTGTGTCCGTGTCTGCTCTGCATAATGGAGCAGACATGGACCTGTCATCCACCTGCAAAGCGGGGATCGGTGGAAAGATCCCCTGCTGAGCAAGCGGATCCTGCTTAGCAGAGGCGCCCATGTGAAAGGAGCCTAATACATAAATGTATCCAGGGCTTTTTATCAGAGAATAGGTGAAGGAACTCAACCTCCCCCCGCCCATTGAAGCGGATTGAATGGTGGGTGTAGCCAAATTACACTGGGGAGGATCTTAAAGAGGCAATAAGTACCAGGAGTGCGTTAGTGCGGAGTTCAGGGGTGCACTACGCACGCAGTGCAGGGTCCAGAGGTGTGCTACATACCCAGTGCAGGATTCAGGGGTGCGCTATATACCCAGTGCAGGGTTCAGGGGTGCGCTACATACCCAGTGCAGGGTTCAGGGGTGCGCTACATACCCAGTGCAGGGTTCAGGGGTGTGCTACATACCCAGTGCAGGGTTCAGGGGCGAGCTACATACCGAGTGTAGGGTTCAGGAATGTGCTTTGTACTCAGTGCAGGGTTCAGAGGTGCGCTATGCCCAGTATGCAGGGTTCAGCTCTTTTTCACAGGTTGCCCACATCTCACTTCCACCCCTCCTTGGCTGTGACCTCTGCACTACTCTCCCCAGCCACCACCTTTGCACACACCTCCCTCCACAGTCCTCAGAAGAAGGCTCGGTGTTTACAAGTGACAGTGGTGAGCAGGGAGCAGAGGGCAAGAGCCAGGGATGGCAGAGCACAGTTCCGCCACGTTACAAATAAAATGGCCTGGTGGGCCGGTTTCGTCCTGCAGGCCTTGTGTTTGCCACATGTGGGCTACAGCTAATGGTACTGCACATTGATATGATGGTTATTGAAAAGAATTCTCCTCACAACTGTGGTCAGTGGGAAGATTACCCCATTGCAGATAGCTAAAAAAAGATCAGTGGTGTCAGTGGTCACGTATCTAAGAGTCAAAAAACCCCAAGCAACCTCTTGAGGAACTCTATGGTTCAACAAAACCTTGGCTGAGAAAGGATGACCTAATCTAATACACAGGAAACAGTTAGAATTTGATTGAGGTTCTACTATTCCTTACCCTATTCAAAACTAATCAAAAACTAAAGGAAGAGTCTCTACACCCACCCATATTTTATTCAAAGGTAGAGTCTATTGGGCTTCTTATATGACTCAGATCCTTCAACAATGAAGTTCCTGACTCTTTTTCTGTTCTCTTGGGAGTTCCGGGATTTCCTGACCAATATTTTGTGTTTCAGCTCTTCCTGTTTCTTTCTCTATATTATACAAAAAGAAATCACAAATCCAAGAGGAAGAATGGGACCTCCCATAATGGACACAAGAGGAGTGCAAAAACTGACAACTCAATACAGGTGGTCCCCTAGTTACAAACGACTCCTACTTACAAACGGAGGGAGACAACAGGAAGTGACAGGAAATCTCCCCCTAGGAAGGGAAATTCACTCCTGCAAGAGTTATGGGAAAAAGGGGTCTCCACTGATGCTTTATCACCAATCCTTGTTTCCACAACAACCCAAAATTTTCAAAATCCAATTATTATTGGAACAGCAAGTGAGGTGAAATCTTTTGAACAGAAACATAGACAGCAAAACAAACATTACAGGGGTGTTACCCCTTCCCTATGCTATCCAAAATGCTTAAAAATAGTTTTTTTTGGCTGGAGTTACACTTAAAAAATGTACCTGTTCCAACTTACAAATTCAATTTATGAACAAACCTACAGTCCCTATCTTGTTTGTAACCCGGGGACCTCCTGTACAAAGGACTTTCCAATTGAAGTCCATGAGATATTTGGGAAAACATTGACTGGTCTAATTCTCCATGATCAACCGAGGACTAAAAATATCAGTTTTGGGCAGACCAACCCTTAAAACCCCCCCCTAAAATATATTCACTTAATTATTTTGAGATATTTAAAGCTGTACTCCATTATTTTTATGAGTGTTAACATCCATCCTGCCCTACTTGAATACTTTTGCAGTTTCTTTAATACTACTTCAGTCAACAATCTAGCCTGCTATGTCCAGTCAAAAGAGTTCCAGGCCGTCTATTAAAGCAGTATTAAACCGTTGTGTTTCTTTTTTTTGCAACCTGCAAGGTAAAGCCATAATGTGCTAATATATTATGTGAAACTTACCTTAGAACGAAGCCTTCCAGTGGTGAGCGGTCACTGATTAGAAGGCTTTTGTTTTCACCCGGTCTTCCTTCCAGTTTCGTGGACTCCCACTATGTGCGTGGCAAGAGCCGCGATGACGCCACTCCCACGCATGCGTGCAGGAGCTGCCGTTTACGGCACAGGACTCTGAAGGACCCGCCCGGGTGGCCGTTCCTTTAGAGCACATGCGCCGCATGTACAGTAATATATACTAAACGGTGCACATTTAGGATATAATTACACTACCTATAGGTAAGCCTTATTATACGATCACCTATAGGTACAAATTATGCACTTTAATGACAACCAGTTGCTGCTGCTTTCTCCCCCTGAGCGGGGTGACGGGTTCTTATATTTCTGGATGTCAGTGCTGCTTAGAGTTGTAGAATCAATCAGCGTATCCACCAGTCTGATTCATAAACACCCTTTTCTATGTGATGAATAGGTCACGCAAACTGTAACCCTGTTCAGCATGCCCTACGTCCATTGGGTGTGCTGTAGGGCAGTGTTCCCCAACCCTGTCCTCAAGGCCCACCAACAGGTCATGTTTTCAGGATTTCCATTATTTTGCACAGGTGATTTGATCAGTTTCACTGCCTTAGTAATTACCACAGCTGATTCATCTGAGGGAAATCCTGAAAACATGACCTGTTGATGGGCCTTGAGGACTGGGTTGGAGAACACTGCTGTAGGGCATGCAGCTGCAGAGGATCCCCGTAGTTTATGGCAGGCTGGTTATGTCACTGAGATTAAAAGGTCTGTTTTCATAAAACAGAAAAAGGTAGTTAAAAAATGTATAAGTGCTGCAGTACATGCTATGAGCAAGGTGGTTATGAAAATCAATCACTGAGTTAAGAAGTATGATAATAAATCTACATGTATTAAGCGGTAATCGAGAGATATATTGCCTGCTCTTAGCAACTGGTAAACATTATCTAGTTGAGAAACAGTTCTGTAGGGCCTATGGCTGAGCTATTTCCCCAAATCCTCACTGCTTAAAGTGGAGCTAAGCTGTGGAAGCTCTTAGCAAAAAAGGCAAGCAGAAGGCTATAGACTAGTCACCAGCAGGGCCACTGATAAGGCAGCAAGCTCTCCTGTAATGGGCCCAGGCCCCATCAGTTCAAAAGGGGGGCCTGGCACCTGCTGAGCAGGAGGGCCAGCTGTACTACCTTACAACAGACACCGATCCTCTTCTGCCTTTCCCTGCAGCGCTGCCGGCTTCTACTTCGCTCCCTCCCTCCAGCTGTGCTGCAGGGGATCCCCACAGCTTGACTGGTTTCCCTCCTCTTCTGCTGGCAGCTGCTGCCGGCACACATGAGGATGTTTCAGGATGGGGAGCAGAGGAGGGGGACCGGTAAATATGTCATATAATAAAGATTTTAGTGTATTTGTAGCAAAAAATATAATTTGATTATTTTCTGGAGGGTTGGGGGGGAGAGAACGAAGCCCTGTCATGTAGGCAGTATGGGGCCCTATGATTTCTAACAGCAGCCCTAGTAACCAGTATTGCTTGTAGTCCCCCTGCAGCTGATCTTTTCCCCCCCATTACTGACTTACCATGGCTCATTCTGAACGGTCTCTCGTGTGGGGGTGGCCATCTTGGTAGGGACAGAGCTTTACTTCCTCATATCAGAGCCTTCGGCAAGGAGAACAGTGAGCAGAACAAAAGGGACACTGCTAAATCTCATGAGGATAGCAGTCAGAGGCACACATACATATCAGGAACTGCATTAAAGTGGAGTTGCAGCCTGGAAAAAAAAATAAAGACTAAAATATATTAATATAATAACACTTACCTGTCCAGGAATCCAGCGATGTCGGCACCCCAGGCCGATCCATCCGTCGGCTCCGGGTGCAGGCACCGGCATCTTCACTAAGGGAAACAGGAAGTCAAGCCTTGCTGCTTCACAACCTTTTTCCTACTGTGTATACGCGAGTTGTGCTGCTTCTTCTGAAAGATCCCGTGGTCTTCTGGGACCGATGTATCTTCCAGAAGGCAGCGGGGGAGGGGGAGATCGCCGCACAATTGCCACAATTTTACGTGGAAGAGGGAACGGATACCTGGTTTTGACAGGTATTCGCTCCCCCACCCAAAAGGTGGCAAATGTGGCAGCGGAGGAGGGGAGGAAGCAAACAAGTCGAGCTCCCCCTTTTGGGTGGAGCTCTGCTGTCAGATAAAAGGTGCATTTTCAGGGTACCGCTTAGACACAATTTAACACTTCTAGCTGTCCCCTATAACATGACATCTCTTTTTTACATTCAGTTGAACGTTAATACCTCTGTGACCTTCATTTCCCAACCTAAGATGTGCCATTCTATAACTAGATCATGCTTCCAGACTGACCACATTCTTTCAAGCTCTGTTTAACTTTTACAGCATACATTTGCAGCAATGACAGTATAAAACAACAAGCTATATAAAAGTTTTACTCACTGCTGCTCATTTCATGCATTTCTAAGAAAAAGAGAACTAGGGGTGGTGCTTACTACAATCTACAACATTGTGAAACCTTGTGGGAAACTGCAGTTCCATGAACTTGAAGCACCTATGCTCGTGATAAAAGGAACAAGGAATATAATATTAGTTTGTGAAAAAGAAGAGAGGCTATAGACGACATTCTTGTTAAGAATAAAAAAAAAAGCTTTTTTTTGTTGTCAGATCAGTACTCCTAATGCCTCAGAAGTTGATCTTGGTTTGGGGACATCATGAATTGGCCCGATAAGATATGTATGCTCCTGCAGGGATTCATTTAGTATAAAGGGCCATTAGGACATAAGTTAGTGTTAAAGTGGTTGTAAACCTTAGAGATGAAATATGAACAAAGAATATCCCACTATAGTGTGTGCATGTCTCAGTCCAGAGCATTAAGTGTCATTTCTGTCTGCTACTTTGTTCCTCTGCTATCAGCATGAATCACTTCTGACAAGTTTTCCTGACACCAAGAGAAAAAAGGTGACAGGGGAGGGATCTCCAGCTAATTGACAGCTCTGTTCTCTGTACCCTAGGGTTCGCGGCGATCTACCTGTCAATGGCAAGTCGCTGACAGGTAGATTGCATCCCCACTGCTTAACATTCACGTCTGCATGCAGACGGTCCGGTAAACAAACCTTGTTTCTGCTCTTCCCGGCCAACCTCCCACCTTCTTGTCCATCCCAGGTGCTTGCATGTGATAGAATGGACAAGAAATGAGGGGCTGGCAGGGAACAGTGTGCGAGGATCAGGACTGCCACAGGCACTTCCCTGTGTGTACCTCTGGATGAAAAGGAAACCGCCCTGCTCAAATGTAAGAATGTGCCCTGCCCCCATGTAACTGTGTTGTCTGTTCCCTTGTAAATATGTGTCCTGCTCCCATGTGCCCTGTGTCGTGCTCCCATATGCCTTGCTCCCATGTGCCCTGTGTCCTGCTCCCATGTGTCCTACTCTCTAAGGATGGACCTGGGCTTGGTCGGAACCGAACGTGCCAGAGCCCGCCAGGAAGGGAACCCTGCACTGCACTAATCACAGGCAGTGAGACATTTCCCCGATGCACGGCTGCAGCGATCGGGAAATGCCTCACTGCCTGTGATTAGCACAGTGCAGGGTTAACTTCCTGGTGGGCTCGGGCACGTTCGGTTCTGAACAAGCCCGAGCCCATCCTTACCACTCTCATGTGTCTTGTGTCCTGCGCCCTGCTCCCATGTGTCCTGCTCTCATATGCCCTGCTCCCATGTGCCCTGTGTCCTGCTCCCATGTGTCTTGTGTCCTGCTCTCATGTGTCCTGCTCCCATATGCCCTGTGTCCTGCTCTCATGTGTCTTGTGTCCTGCTCTCATGTGTCCTGCTCTCATGCCTCATGAGTCCTGTGTCCTGTTCTCATGTCTCATGTGTTCTGCTCATGTAGCCTATACCCATGTATCCTGTTGCCATGTGTCCTGATCCCATGTCTCCTGTGTCCTGCTCTCATGTAATCATGTGCCCTGCTCCCATGTAATCATGTGAGCTGCTGCCATGTACTGTGCCCTGCTTGCCCCCTGTACCTTGCACTGCTGCTGCTGCCCTGTACACTGCTATCAAGCTGGACCCAGAATTGAGCATAAGTGCAGAAAAAGCAAGTACAAGATTCACATTAAATAGGTACATTTTAATATTTAATCTATCATTTAATGCAAAGTAATTGTTATATCTACAGTTTGCGGATCACACCGAGGTTCTGTGACCTGACGATAGGAAAATTATTTCAGGGGTTCCACAAGATTTCAGACTTTGTCAGGGGTTCCTCGACGATAAAAAGGTTGAGAAACACTGCCCTACACCCTCTCCTGCCCCTGGTCCATGTAGCATTTTCCTCTGTGGGTGTCTAGCTGTTACTGCCCACACAACCGTTGGAGCAGTCTTTAATAAAAAAAAAAAAAAAAGTAATACATAAATGCTCAGTGCAATGATATTGCACAAAATAGTCACTTTACTCCTTTTCTGGCAGTTCCCCTCCATGGTCAGCTTCCCCTTCCTCCAGGTGCCTTCTCTAGCAGGCAGGTGGCTAAGGAGTTATCTGTGCATGACTGTTCCTTAGCCATGCTGTGTGCATCCATAGACACACACAGTGATGGTAAGCCATGCTTTAGCTTCCTCCTCAAAGGAGTTTGACAGCAACTGGAGCCTATGGTACCACTGTCCTCAGTTTCTCCTGTGCAAGCAGAAATTCCGGGATGGCAAGTGGTTATACAGGATCATGGCTCCAGGTGACCATTGGCTTTCATGTAAAAGTGATCTGGGTGGCTGTACAGCCTCCTGATCACTTTTACAGCACTTTGGAGCCTCCCCCGTTCTGGCGCCACCCACCACCATTCTGGAGCTCTCCTATTCCACCAGGGGAGCCCAGGACAGCTGTAAGTGGTTGAGCCAGCTGCATACAGAGGAGATGGAGGAACATCGGTTCCCATATCTCTTCTGTGATAAAGATGCCAGAAATGATGATTACAGCCAGAGAAGCATCTGATCAAACATGTTCTGTAATTTATCAGATGCTTTGAAGGGCAGGGGAGGCCAGGAGTTTAATCAATCCTCCAGAAAGAGTACCTGTCACTGCCCAAAGCTCTTATAAGGGGTCTTGTTCACCCCTTGTAAATGCAAAAAAAATTAAATGAAAAAAAAAAAAAAGTGTAAAAAAAAGTAATTATAATAATTTAATAAAAACAATAAGAAATAGGTTTTCAAGAACCCCCGTTCCCCTGTGCTCAGTAGCAAATGCAAACGTGCGCTTAGGTCCGGCATGCATATATAAAAGTTGATTTGAATTCTAGTGTCATGGCTCACATTTAACCCTAAAGATAATCTGTAAAGGCTTTTAAAATGCCACCTATGGACATTTTTTTTTTTTCAACAGAAATAATAAAATTCACATAATAAACAATATAACATAACAGATCACAGCCAGTACTGCACAATACAGATGCCATTAAGGAGGGTTGGTTTGCATATTGACGATTTTAAGTACCATAGTTTGTCGTCATTTTACAGGCATGTGTAATTTTAAACCTTGTTATGTTTGGTATCCGTTTACTTGACACATTATCGTTTTTTATATTTTACTAAAAATTGGGTATTATATTGTGGTTGTGTGCACTAAAATTCATTAAAATGTATTTCTTCCATTTGGAACATGGCTGCGCAAATTTTTGCTTGACATAAAAAAATGCAACAAGAAATATTCTATTCTCCAGGGCCTCTGCATACAGTTGTGCTTATAAGTTTACATACCCTGGCAGAATTTATAATTTCTTGGCCATTTTTCAGAGAATATGAATGATAACATAAAAACATTTCTTTCACTCATGGTTAGTGTTTGGCTGAAGCCATTTATTATCAATCAACTGTGTTTACTCTTTTTAACCACTTCCCGCCGGTAGGACGTCCATGGACGTCCTAGACTTTGAGCGGGGATATCTGAATGGTGCCAGCAGCTAGAGGCACCATTCAGATATCATTTTTTTCAGCAGGTGATTCTGCACACCACAAGAACGATCATAGCGGCAGTTCAGCCGCTTGATCGTTCTTGTAGGCAGCGGGAGGGGACGTCCCCCCCCTCCTGCCGCCATTCGGTGCTTCTCCCGTGCCGCCCGTACGATCGGCGGCAGGGAGAAGAGATCCGTCGCCGCTGGAGTGTCGTCAGGGAGATGACTGATGACCATCTGGTCACCAGTCATCTCTATGACCCTCGGAGGACCGGGCGCGATGTTATGACGTCACGCCCGGCCCGGCTTTAGTAAACAAAGCCGTGATCATGGCTGGAAAGGCTGGGATCGGAATTTTTTTTTCTGATCTCAGTCTTTCCAGCCTGCAGGAGAGATGTGAGGTCATATTGACCCCACATCTCTCCATAAAGAGTACCTGTCACGCACCATTCCTATACAAGGGATGTTTACAT
>BLSH010549800.1:415237-435522 GCA_018402905.1 Glandirana rugosa
GAAAAGGGCGTCTAGGAAACTGTTAATAAAACAAAACGGTACTGAGGCTTAGGTCTTTGCAGTCACGTCGTGACCTACTTTCTACGTTCCCAGACAGTCCTCAGGTCTTTGAGCAACTGGAAAATATGTGAACGTGATTAATGTTCGTTTGTCTAGTGTCCACTCCTACCAATGAAAATTATCGGTAAGTGTTTGGGGAAACACAGTTGAACACACGTACAATAGTCCGGTTTTAGTGGTCCCATACATTTGAAAACTAGTCCCAGTAAACACATCAAAGACAACAGTAATACTAAATAAAAACATATATAATGTTTGGGGGTTCTGAGTATTTTTCTAGCAAAAAAATTATGATTTTTACATGTAGGAGAGGAGTGTCAGAAATGGCCCGGTAAGGAAGTGGTTAAATCATAATGACAACAGAAACTACACAAATGACCCTGATCAAAAGTTTACATACCCTGGTGATTTTGGCCTGATAACATGCACACAAGTTGACACAAAGGGGTTTGTGAATGGCTATTAAAAGTAACCATCCTCACCTGTGATCTGTTTGCTTGTAATTAGTGCAAGTGTATAAAAGGTCAACGAGTTTCTGGACTCCTGACAGACCCTTGCATCTTTCATCCAGTGCTGCACTGACGTTTCTGGATTCGGAGTCATGGCAAAACAAAATAATTGTCAAAGGATCTGCGGGAAAAGGTAGTTGAACTGTATAAAACAGGAAAGGGATATAAAAAAAGATATCCAAGGAATTGAGAATGCCAATCAGCAGTGTTCAAACTCTAATCTAGAAGTGGAAAATGAGGGGTTCTGTTGAAACCAAACCAAGGTCAAGTAGACCAACTAAAATTTCAGCCACAACTGCCAGGAAAATTGTTCAGGATGCAAAGAAAAACCCACAAATAACTCCAGAACTCTCTGAAAATATGTGGTGTGGCTGTTTCAAGATGCACAATAAGGAGGCACTTGAAGAAAGATGGGCTGCATGGTCGAGTCGCCAGAAGAAAGCCATTACTACACAAAGTATCCCCCGCTTTCAACATGTCAAACAGCACAGAGAAAAGCCTCAAACCTTCTGGCACAAAGTCATTTGGAGTGATCAGACCAAAATTGAGCTTTTTAGCCACAAACATAAACGTTGCGCTTGTTGAGAAATCAACAAGGCTTGTGAAACATGGAGGTGGATCGCTGATGTTTTGGGGATGTGTGAGCTCCAAAGGCACAGGGAATTTGGTCAAAATTGATGGCAAGATGAATGCAGTATGTTATCAAAAAATACTGGAGGAACATTTGCATTCATCAGCCAGGAAGCTGCGCATGGGACGTACTTGGACATTCCAACATGACAATGATCCAAAACACAAGGCCAAGTCAACCTGTCATTGGCTACAGCAGAATAAAGTGAAGGTTCTGGAGTGGCCATCTCAGTCTCCTGACCTCAATATCATTGAGCCACTCTGGGGAGATCTCAAACATGCAGTTCATGCAAGACAGCCCAAGAATTTCCATGAACTGGAGGCTTTTTGCCAGGAGGAATGGGCAGCTTTACCATCTGAGAAGATAAAGGGCCTCATCCACAAATACCACAAAATACTTCAAACTGTCATTGGTGTTAAAGGGGGCAATTCACTGTATTAAGAACTGGGGTATGTAAACTTTTGATCAGGGTCATTTGAATAGTTTCTGTTGTCATTATGATATAAAAAGACAAACACAGTTGATTGATAATAAATGGCTTCAGCCAAACACTAACCATCAGTGAAAGAAATGTTTTGGTGTTCTCATTCATATTCTCTGAAAAATGGCCAAGAAATTATAAATTCGGCCAGGGGTATGTAAACTTATGAGCACAACTGTATATGTTTGAAGGTTCTAAGTAATTTTCTAGCGAAAAAGTAATCGATTAAAGCAGCAGTGTATTTAGGTTTTGTGCTGCCCTAGGCCTGACTAAACTCGTGCACCCCCTAATTTAAAAATGAGCCACCCCTTCCTGTCAAGGCCACACCCCTTGCTATTTAGGACCCACCTTGAAATTTTCTAGTGGGGACACTAGTTCTTAGGACTTGGGGGGGGGGGGGGCAATGGATTCCCTTAAGTTGCAGAGATTTCCTCACACTTCCTGTTTGGCTATGGGGTAGCACAACAACTCATTGGTTTGAGTCTGCCGCCTGTCCCCCTGATAGCGGCCCTGCCCAGTTGCTTTTTGGAGGTGCCAGAACGATTTGCTTCCCGGCCCAGTCCGCCCCATAAGACTGACACTACTCTAAGAGCGCAAGCTGGCATGGACTCTTTTTGTGCTGCCCCCCTGCAAAGTGCCGCCCTAGGCCTGGGCCTTGTTGGCCTAGGCCAAGATACAGCGTTGGATTAAAGAACAAAATGATCACTCCAGATGCTGGAAACTGACCAATAACTGCACAAAAGTCAATAAGTCAAGTAGGAGTCTTTGAAACTTTTGCCTGGGGGTGTTGCATTCTTATGTAAATACCACTTGAAGATGAACAATCTAATATATTACATTTCTAGAGGTAAAACTGGTGGGGGAAAAAAAACCTGACCGTGCGGATCTTTAAAGGTCATACGTGCTGTAGAAACAACGGTTGTACTTTACACAGCAGATGCTGTTGGTTTATGAGCACCTTTGTGTGCTTCTCTCCAGATAGCAATAGGGAAGCTGTTAAGAGGAACAAGGGCACCGGCATTGATGTGGACAAATACACCTGTAATTATTCGTATTTCATACTATGACATTAGGCTGTAAAAGCTAGAAATCACTCTAGAAGACACCAATACTCCAGTGATCTCCCCTAGCTTCAGGGTCCCATGCCGAACAGCTGCCCTGCTGTATTCTGGTCACACGCCTGCTTGGCACAGGCATGATTTAACAATCACTTTGCATTTTTTTGAATGAGTGCAAAGTGTTCTCTGATTGGATGAGGTAGAGAGGAGGGAGGTGACATCATACTTCCCATCTTGTCCAATCAAAGAATGCTTTACATTCAATTGAGAAAATGCATAGCACTCTCTGAATGGCATCCACGTTGAGCAAGCGAGTAACTTCACTGTGTTCAAAATGCAACACGGCAGCCGCACGGCACAGGACCCGATCACTTGTTTGTGATTGCAGCATGAGAGATTACATGCAAGTAATTTCTTACATGATGTTCTCACAAGTAATCACTAACAGGGTGCATTCACAGGTATGAATGCACCCTAAAGGCTAGGGGTGAAGAAAGAGCTGTGCACTGATCTTCCCAGTGAATGGCTATGCAGGAAGGGGGGGGGGGTGTCAGTACAAGTCTTGGCAAGCTGTTCTTTCAGCACAGCCATAAAACTGACCAGGCTGGGATGGATGTTATCGCATGGCTAGTAGGGGTGCGCATCTTCAGTGGTCTCACGATTCGATTACGATTATCATGTCAACGATTCGATTCGATTCTGCGATGCATCACGATTACTGCCGATGGTTTACATCAACAAATTCAAGCAGCCAGAAGAACTGAAGGATGGAAGAATCAATGGAAGGATTGAGAAGTCTGGGGGTAGGGAAGGAGGAATCCATGAATAGGAAAGGAAGGATTGAGAAGTCTGGGGATAGGGAAGGAGGAATCCATGAATAGGAAAGGAAGGATTGAGAAGTCTGGGGATAGGGAAGGAGGAATCCATGAATAGGAAGGAAGGATGATGAAGTCTGGAGATAGGAACTAAAGGGTGGCAAGAGTCCGGGGATAGAACTGAAGGATGGAGGGGTCAAGGCATAAGAATTGAAAGATGGTGAAATCCATGGATATAGAGTCCGGGGATAGGAAAGGAGGAATGCATGAATAAGAATGAAAGAATGGAAGAATCATAGGATAGGAATGGAAGGCTTGAAGAGACCAGGAATATTATTTGACGGAGGAGTCTGTGGGGGGTGTTAGAAACTGAAGGATGGAGGGCTCCAGAGAGGAGAATGGGTGGGACCTCAGATTGTTCAAAGTTGCATGGGGTGTGGGTTGGAAACTGTGAATGGAGGTGTGATGGGTGAGGGTAATGGCTCTGCAGTGGCCATTGGTTTAAATGGGGAGGTGGAAGAGGAATGGGCTTGGAGCCATGTCCGTCTGATGTGCAGTTTAGGTGATCTGGGGTTAGTGACTGGGAGCAGTTTGAGACATATTAAAGGGAGAGTTGAGCGAGAGACAGTGGGACCTGCAGCGGGAGGAATGGGCTGTAGAGGACATCTGGCAGTTTGACAGCCAGCTGGGGAGCATGCTATCATATCTGCATTAAAAACAAAATAAAGTGGGCGCAGTTTGATTAGTTAGCACACAGTAAATATACTGCCTTTACTAGACAATAAAACAAAAAAATGGTGCACAGCGCTTTGTGGTGATAAATGTACAAAGAGTCTTATTAAGTAGCGAACAAATATAGTCCTGAAATATCTGTGATATGATTGAAAGAAATATTCTGTATATTCCCAGTAATTCCAGGGCTGAGTGTGCTGTGTTCAAACCATTCACCAGAAATCAGAAATGATTGAACACAGCACACTCAGCCCTGGAATTACTGGGAATATACAGAATATTTCTTTCAATCATATCACAGATATTTCAGGACTATATTTGTTCGCTACTTAATAAGACTCTTTGTACATTGATCACCACAAAGCGCTGCGCACCATTTTTTCCTTTTATTGTCATATCTGCATGCATTGCTCTCTGTGTAGAGGTGCAGTGGGGGGGAGCAGAGCGGAGGAGGGGAACAGTGCACTGTGTGGATGGCGGTCGAGAAGGATGGAAAGCAGTCCATGATGACACATTGGCAGGTGAGCGGTATGGTAATAAGCGGGGTGGCAACTGGAACAGTGTGATATGGTGACAGGTTGGTGGTTGGGGGGGTAATGGTCGGCTTGAACAGGACAGTCTGGCACCTCCCTTACCATGTCCAGTCCCCTCAATGTCCTCCCCGCGGCCCCCTCACCTGGCTCTGTTGCTCTCCCGGCTTTCCTCCGGCTCAGACTTGTCATCCTCCCCGTCACACCTCTGGCTGAGAATGCCGCGGCCGCCCCAACCCTTCTGGGACCAGAGTACTGATGGCTCCGCTCTCCTCCCAGGAGCTCCATGTGCGGCCGCTGTCACTCTCAGCAGCACCAGCACAGCACAAACAGGCCGAGCCACCCCCAGCTCCGGTCCTCCATGTCCCCGCCAACGTGCTCATAGCATGGCTTCTCATCACCTCATTCTGCCACCATGACCCCCTGGATTTACTTGCTATTGGCTGGTGAGGGGGCGGGACAGTGAGGGGAGAGGGAACAGGATTGGTGGAAGGCGGCAACACAGAGGTAGCCAGGTTTAAATGTCTGCTAAGCTGCCTTTAAGATGAATGTGACAAGGGGGAGGAGCCGCGGTGACGTCATCGCACATCGCGATTCAGCTGATCTCTGCATCGATGCAGAATTGAGCAATGCTGAATCGCGATGCATCGATGCACCGATTATTTTCAACACCCCTAATGGCTAGCGTGCTCAGTTTGAAATAGGAAAGAAGGGGAAGTGGCAGGATCAGACAAATGGGCACCGCCCCAACCTAAAACTGGCCTTAGTGGCAAGGAGCACATGGAAGGCATGTAAAACAAAACCGAAGAAAATTTCCAGCTCAACTTGTCAGCCAGCCTGAAACCAAATTTAAAGCGGAGGTCCGAGGGCTAAAAAAAAAAATTAAAAGTCAGCAGCTACACATACAGTAGCTGCTGACTTTTAATATTAGGACACTTACCTGTCCTGGAGTCCAGCGATGTCGGCACCCGCCGCCGATCTTCAGATCGGGGGACGGGTGCAGCCGCCTCCATCGCGGGTAAGGGAACCCGGACGTGTAAGCAGTACAGCTTCACGCGGGGCACCTTACCGCGCATGCGCGAGCTCTGCCACGCTCTGCTACTGGCCAGGCGGCCAGAAGCAGAGCGGGCAGGGAGGAGGGAGCCGGGCTGCTGACGTCAGCGGCCGCGTCCGCTGGCCAGAGCTCCCGGAAGTGTGGAAAAGGACACCTGTCTAAAGACAGGTGTCCTCTTCCCCCTCCCCCCCGAAAGGTGCCAAATGTGACACCTGAGGGGGGGAGGAATCCAACCAGCGGAAGTTCCACTTTAGGGTGGAACTCCGCTTTAATTAACCTGTCTACAGCCTGGCACATAGGGCCTGAATGTCAGGAGACATCGGCCAGTTAAAAAAAAAAAAAAAAAACGGCCGACATTGGCCCATGTGTATGTCAGCCTGCCCGACAGAAGCCAGCCGCTTGGCTAGCTTGTTTTGGAGGAGCATGCTGGAAAACCAGCAGCCAACCGACTCCCAATCAGAGCTCTCAGCCAATGACAGAGAGAGCTGATCAGAGTGTTCTGGCGGGGGGGGGGGGGGCTGTCCCTGTGTCAGAACACAACAGCTCAGCGGGGGATATTGCTGCACTGACTTCACATAGATAGTACAGTGGCTCCAACCCGCTGGGTTGAACGAAAAAAAGAGAAGCTCATAGTGAGTACCAAGCTTGAAGTGGTTGTCAACCCGTGACAACCACTTTAACCTACAGGTATGCCTATAATAAGGCTTACCTGTAGGTGCCCTGCCTATCTCCAAAACCTGCACGGTTTAGGAAAAATACAGTATACTTGCATTGCCGACGTCATTCAGGACATGCGCAGTGAAGAAATGGCCTCTGTGTCGTTCCTTCAGTTCATTCGTGCCGTGACTGGCAGCTCCCATAGGAGTGATGTTACGTGACTCCGGCCAGTCACAGAGCCAGAGTCGCAGCCTCGGAAGGAAGAGGGGCTGAAGAAGGACACTGCTTGCACAGGGGACATCGCAGGCTTCGTTTGAAGGTAAGTGACACATAATGGATTACTATGCTATGCTTCTATTTTGCAGTGCAGGGGGAATAAAGAGGAAGTAAACCCCATCAGTCCTAACAGTCCTAACTCTAACAGTCCTAACTCTATACATTTTTGAGTCTCCATAGTGGAAGCACGCGCATCATAATGGATAGGCAGAGGGGCAGGTGAGCCTGAAGGGAGCCCACCCCTCCTTAAACGCACAGGGGACACTGGACACCCAGCACATAGAACAATGGCAAGATCTCCAGGGATTTCATACAAAGGTAGCAATACAAAAAGAACAGAATAATTTATAACACACGTACATAGTACATCAGACACATATCCAGAATATGGAACATTGGGGTAACATATTCTTTAAAGTGTTCGATACCCCACCATTTCATATTATTGATCTGTGGTTGCTGTACCATGTACTTGTATGAGAACGTATTGCTTCCTTTATGTGAAAACCCTGGTGTTCCTGCTAGTTCCTCTGCTTTCCTATTAAAAAACTGACCACACTAAGCAGGAGAGCACATAGTGGTCAGTTCTCTAGCTGTGCAGGGAACTCAGCCTGCTCTCCAATGACCAGACTTGTCCTGACGCGCACACCACCCCCCCCCCCCCCTCCAAAGCTGGGAAGATCAGTGTACTGTTGCTTCCCCCCCCCCCCCCCCCCAAAGCGTTTTTTGCAGCTGAGAACAGAGGGAATGTTATATATAAAAAGGGGTAAAAGGTATTTATAATGTTTTTATATCTGTACACAAATGGTTTACCTTTCATTTCTATTTTATAGTGAATGGTCTAAAATACAGATATACACAGTTTATTAATTGATACGGATAGCAAATTCCAAACGGATTAAGTACTTGAACTTAGTCCAGAATACTGCATAACATCTTATTTAATATCGAACCGCCTTGTGCCAACTACAGTAACCCTTGACCTAAAATCTAATCACATTTTAATTAAAAATGAACTCAAAGCAAATATTAAAGACACACATTAACGCAGATGTGTATTCATTTCTATATAATTCTTTTTTTTTTTTTTTGGTCATGTGAATTTTTTTTACTGCTCACGTGATTAAATGTCTAGGCACTCATTAAGACATCCTCTTAGATTGTAAGCTCTAATGAGCAGGGCCCTCTGATTCCCTCTGTATTGAATTGTATTGTAACTGTACTGTCTGCCCTCATGTTGTAAAGTGCTGTGAAAACTGTTGGCACTATATAAATCCTGTATTATAATAATAATTTCACAAAGGATGAATTCACACTTCTTCCTGCTCTGAAAAGCAATCCAGGATAGATCGCTTTTTAGAGCGCAGCAAAGCAGCTGTTGTCAGGCATGCAGGAGGCGATCCTGCCGACTCCTACATTTTTTTTTTTTATGCCCAACAGCAATTTTCTTTGGTGTTAATGCGCCACAACTGCATGTCAAGCATTTGGCAGCATGGCCCAATTCACCTGAATGTGCGAGTTTGGCAAGTGGTACTTACTTTTAACTTGACATGTTTCGTTAATTAGGCACAGCCACGACGCAAAGTTTTGTGCCATGTGAATAGCCCCCTCTGGCTGTGGGGTAGGCATTAGGTTAGGTAAAGATAAAAGAGTGGATAAGGGTGGGCTGGAGAGTGGGTTGCTGTTTAACTGCATAACATATTCTTTAACTTTAAAATTATAATTATCAACTAATTGTTCTACGTTACTACAAATAGCACCATCTTCTAAGACCAATAGTTCTTAAAGATTTAATTTTTTTTTTTCATATTAGATGACAAGTCTGAGATGAACCAACCAGCAATTTAGACCAACTACAGCGCCTTGAAAAAGTATTCATACCCCTTGACATTTTCCAGATTTTGTTATTATGCAACCAAAACCTAAATGTATTTTATTGGGATTTTATGTGATAGACCAACACAAAGTGGCGCATAATTGTGAAGTGGAAGGAAAATGATAAATGGTTTTCAACATTTTTTACAAAGTCAAAACTTTGTAGAACCACCTTTCCCTGCAATTACAGCTGCAAGTCTTTTTGGCGATGTCTCTACCAGCTTTGCACATCTAGAGAGGACATTTTTGCCCATTCTTTTTTATAAAATATCTCAAGCTGTCAGATTGGATGGAGAGGGTCTGTGAACAGCAATTTTCAAGTCTTGCCACAGATTCTCAATTGGATTTAGGTCTGGACTTTGACTGGGCCATTCTAACACATGAATATGCTTTGATCTAAACCATTCCATTGTAGCTCTGGCTGTATGTTTAGGGTTGTTGTCCTGCTGGAAGGTGAACCTCCGCTCCAATCTCCAGTCTTTTGCAGACTCAGCCTAGGTTCACATTGGAGTGATTTGGCATGCGATTTGACATATCAAATCGCATGCCAAATCGGCAATAATTGCCGGCAATGGAACCGTCCAAATCGCAGCGCTGATTTGCAAAAGCATTTGCAGCACCGCACCGATTCCCAAAAGTAGTTCTGTTGGCGACTTTGGGGTGCGATTTCCATAGACATCTGTGCAGAAATCCACACAGATGTTTCTGAAGTCGTGACTGACATGCGGGAATGAAATGGTGCTTCTAAGATTGCCCTGTATTTGGCTCCATCCATGTTCCCATCAACTCTGACCAGCATTCCTGTCCCTGCTAAAGAAAAGCATCCCCACAACATGATGGTGCCACCACCATGTTTCACAGTGGGGATGGCGTGTTCAGGGTGATGTGCAGTGTTCGTTTTCCACCACACATAGCTTTTTGCCTTTAGGCCAAAATGTTCAATTTTGGTCTCATCTGACCAGAGGACCTTCTTCCACATGTTTGCTGTGTCCCACACATGGCTTCTCCGAAACTGCTAATGGGACCTCTTATAGCTTTCTTTCAACAATGGCTTTCTTCTTGCCACTCTTCCATAAAAGCTAGATTTGTGGAGGGCACGACTGATTGTCCTGTGGACAGATTCTCCCACCTGAGCTGTGGATCTCTGCAGCTCTTCCAGAGTTACCATGGACCTCTTGGCTGCTTCTCTGATTAATGTTCTTCTTGCCCGGCCTGTCAGTTTAGGTGGACGGCCATGTCTTGGTAGGTTTGCAGTTGTGCCATACTCTTTCCATTTTTCGGATGATGGAGTGAACAGAGCTCCGTGAGATGTTCAAAGCTTGGGATATTTTTTTTATAACCTAACCCTGCTTTATACTTCTCCACAACTTTATCTCTGACCTGTCTGGTGTGTTCCTTGGCCTTCGTGATGCTGTTTGTTCACTAAGGTTCTCTAAAAAACCTCTGAGGGCTTTGCAGAACAGCTGCATTTATGCTGAGATTAAATTATATATATGTGGGCTCTATTTACTAATTAGGTGACTTCTGCAGGCAAATGGTTCTACTAGATTTTAGTTAGGGGTATCAGAGTAAAGGGGGCTGAATACAAATGCACCCCACACTTTTCACATATTTATTTGTAAAAAAAAAAAAAAAAAAAAAAGTTTGAAAAACATTTATCGTTTTCCTTCCACTTCACAATTATGTGCTTTATGTTGGTCTATCACATGAAATCCCAATAAAATACATTTACGTTTTTGGTTGTAACATGACAAAATGTGGAAAATGTTAAGGGGTAAGAATACTTTTTGTAAGGCAATGTAAGTAGAACAGAGTTACAGTGACACATAGCACTGACTTCCTTTACTCCAGTGATCTGGCAGGGGTCCCCAGACTTTGATCTGGTTTAAGTACATTTAAACCCAAACACAAAATATTAAACAAGAAGTAGGGTCAAAGCTCTGTTGCCTATACTTCTCCTGAACTTGGTTCTGCACTCCTGTGACCCATATTAAGCCATCACTAAGCCAGTCCAGAACGTGGAGAGATCCCGACTTTAATGCCAGGATCCATCCAGATGTGTGGATCAGCCACTGAGAACCTGAGCCAGCCACTCCCATCTCCTCCACAGCCTGGCACAGGAGGGGCAAAGCAGAGAGCCGGTGACTAAGTCACCGGCTCTCTGCTCAGAGTGGAGGGGAGAACTGAGCGATCAGTGTTTTTTTTCATCTCTCAGTTCTCGGTCTTAGAGGTGGGTGAGGATCAATGCAGCATCCACCTAGGAGAGTATGTTTGTTTTGTTTTTTTAAAAGCTCGCACTTCTCTTAATATACTGCAGAGTAATAGCACTAAGATGTGATGGCTGCACACGTTTCCTTTTTCGGGGCTAGGAATATTTTTAGCCCCATTGATCCACCATGAAATGGAGATGAGCAAAGGCACACATATTTGAAGCTCAGTCTGTTAGAGAACCACATACAATGGAAAAGTAATTGGAGACACAAAAGGGACAGGAAGTGTGTTATTTGCAGCATTACCAGGTGAAAATGGAGAAAACAAATTGTAAAAGTAAGGAAAGTAACACAACCACCACAACTATGGACCGGTAAGCTGATTAAATTTGTGTTTTGGGATTTAGATACACTTTAACCACTTCCGGACCGCCTGCTGTGTTTTCACGACGGCAGTCGGGCAGCTTTGCGGGAATTGCCGTAAAAACACAGCGATCTGCAAACGGCCGCTAGGTGGTGCGCGCACGAGCCCGCCGCACTCCTGAGGAGTGTGCCCACGGCTCGGGCAGACCCGATGTCCGCCGGCGAGCCGCGATGAGCGGCCACAGGCAAAGAACGGGGAACCGCCGATGTAAACACGGCGGTTCCCCGCTCTGTTAGTAGGGGCATAGGAGATCTACTGATCCCTGTCACTGGGATCAGTTAGATCTCTCATGCCCATGTTAGCCCAACCCCCCCCCACAGTAAGAACACGCCCAGGGAACACAGTTAACCCCTAAGTCTCCCCCCCAGGTTAACCCCTTCACTGCCAATGATATCTATACAGTAATCAGTGGACATTTCTGATCGCTGAATAAATGTCATTGGTCCCAAAAAAGTGTAAAAAATGGTCCGACATGTCTGCTGAAATATCGCAGTACCGCTAAAAATCGCAGATCGCCGCCATTACTAGTAAAAAATAAAAAAAATAAAAACCCCAGAAATGAATTCTCACCATCCGTAAACGTGGCAACTTTTGTGCAAACCATTCAATAAACGCAGAGTGCGATTTTTTTATCACAAATATGAGGAATTATATAAATCGGGCAAAAACTGTGAAAAAAAAATGTTTTTTTATATTTTTTTTTTTGGATTTGAATTTTAGCAAAAAGTAAGAAATTTGGATTTTTTTTGCAAAAGGGTCGCTCTTCTTTTGTTTATAGCGGTGATCAGAAATGACGCAGAGGTGATCAAATACCGCCAAAAGAAAGCTCTATTTGTGGGAAAAAAGGATGCAAATTTTGTTTGGGTGCAACATCGCACGACCGCGCAATTGTCCGTTAAAGCGACGCAGCGCCGAATCGCAAAAAGTGCTCTGGTTCTAAAGCTGGAAAACCTTTCGGTTGGTAAGTGGTTAAGATCACAACCACAATGACATCCCACCCAACTGATGTCACACTAAAGCCTAGTACACACGGGCCAAATGTTGGGGTGGCATCGGCCAGTTCAATAAAAACTGGCCGACATTCGGCCTGTGTGCATGGCAGCCGGTCCGACAGAACGGCCTGCTTCTATGGGACGAGCATGCTGGAAAACCAAAGCCACCCGGAGTGTTCTGGCAGGGGGATAGTCCACCTGTCAGAACCCAACAGAACAGGAGAGGAGATCACTGTCCTAACATTGGATTGTTAGTACGGCTCCGACCGGAGCTGTCAGTTTTTTTCATTCAACCAGCTGGGTTTTTTAAAGGAAAAAAGAACTAGCGGTGTGTACTTTATATCTTGCCACAGGCCACGCCCCTCCCAAATACTTTTCACAATACATACATTATACCGGGCAGGAAAGAGCTACAGAAGCAGCCAATGCCAACAAAAGAAGAAAAGAGACTTTTCCGTAGCGGTAAAACTTACTACCGTCCCCTAAATCACTGACATATATTAGACACAAGTTTAACGATTATGTTTGAATCAATCCTGCTATAAAGATATATACTGCCTGCCCCCTGCAGGTTTATGGCTCTTAATGCTCCAACAAATAGCGGATGTCAGCCGTTCACATATAAAATAACAGCAGAAGAAAGAAGACAGGAATTAATTGGCCGTTATAAAACTTATCATGGCTCCCAGAAGAGGGACATAATATATTCCAAGACAGAGAGAAGTTATTAAACCTGGAACAGCCAGAATCTGAAGCAGCTGCCTATAGCCCCATACACACTATACAATTTTCTGAAGACGTTTGTCTTCAGATTTACCAAAACCATATAACATAAGGTTAAACCTTAAGATTTTCAATTTACATGCAATGAGGCAGGCCCTTGCACTATATGGTGTTGGTAAATCTGAAGACAAAAGTCTACAGAAAATGGTATAGTGTTTATGGGGCTTAAGGCAACTAATCAGCTTCTATCTTTCGTTTTCAAACCATAAGTGAAAAGCTGAAGCTAGAAGCGGATTGGTTGCCATGGAACATCTGTTCCAGATTCTGTCTGCTCCAGTTTTGATAAATTTCTCATACTGGGTTACTGATGAAATTAGGAAATTAAGTAGCTACAGGAGTATCTAATTCCACCCTTAGACCTGGTTCACACTGGGGTGCGACAAACGCTCCGACATTGGGAGCACATGAGGCATTACGTGTATAAAATCAATGGTTCCCTATGAGAGCCATCTTAACTGGTCCAACACAAGTCGGTCCAACTTTGAAAAAGGTTCCTGCACTACTTTGGTCCTACTTCAGCCCATTGAATGTCAATGAAGTCCGATCATCATCTTAACTGATCCGACTTTGGCATGCAACTTCTGCTCTGAGATTCTTGAAGGGGAACCACAAACCAAAATTTAAAAAAATGGTGTAGGGTTTCCACCCAAGCCAATACCAGACCCTTCGGTCTGAGGTGGATTTTAACCACTTTAATACCATGCACTTAGAACACTTTCCTACCAGACCAATTTTCAGCTTTCAGTGCTGTTGCGTTTTGAATGAGAATTGCGCGGTCGTGCGACGCTGTTCCCAAAAAAGGTTTTTATCATTTTGTTCCCACAAATAGAGCTTTCTTTTGGTGGCATTTGATCACCTTTGCGGTTTTTATTTTTTGCGCTATAAACAAAAAAAGACCGAAAAAAAAAAATTCTCTATTTCTGTCACCAAACTTTGTAAATAAGTACATTTTCTCCATCACTGATGGGCACTGATGAGGCTACACTGACGGGCACTGATCTGGCAGTACTGATTGGCACTGATGAGGTGACACTGATATGCAGCAATGATGAGCACTGTTAGGCGGCACTGATAAGCAACACTGATGGGCACTGATATGCAGCACTGACGGACACTGATAAGCAGCACTGATGGGCACTCATAGACGGCACTGATTGGCACTCATAGGCGGCACTGGGCACTGATAGGTGGCACTGATGGGCACTGATAGGTGGGCATTAGTAGGTGGCACTGGTGGGCACTGATATGTGGCACTGATATGCACTGATAGGGGCACTGGTACACACTGATAGGGGCACTGGTGGGCATATGTACAGAAAGGGGCCCATTCCCTGGTGGTCTAGGGTGGCATCTGAAGGTGGCACTAAGTGCCATTCATATTGGGCACTATGCCCCTTACCTGGTGGTCTAGGGTGGTCTCCCTGGTGGTCCCTGGTCAGCTCCCTGGTGGTCCTGGGTGGGGACATTGCTGGTGGTCCCTGGGCAGGCTCCCTGGTGGTCTAGTGTGGCGATCCGAGGGGGGGCTGTGCTGATAAATCACCATCACAAACTCTCCCTGTCAGGAGAGCAGTCGATCGGCTCTCCACTACTCAGGTCTGCAGACCCGAGTACAGGAAAGCCGATAAACGGCTTTCCTGTGTTACACTGTGACCAGCTGTGATTGGTCACTGCTGATCACATGGTAAAGTGCTTCGCATGGAAGCACTTTACCGAGATCGGTATTGCTGGGGGTCAGACTGACCTCCCACACCACCGATCGCCGCAATGCGAGCCCCCCCGGGCGCGCGGTGGCTTGTTATCCTGAAGACGTCCCTAGACCCATATGTGAGCATGCAGCCCAGTGGGTCAGGAAAAGGGGGGGGGGGGGGGGGCCCGAGCAAGCTGATGGGGACAAGGGCCTCTTCCCAACAACCCTGGACAGTGGTTGTCGGGGTCTGCAGGCGGGGGCCTTAATGGTATCCCCCAGATACCGGCCCCCCACCCTATGTGAATGAGTATGGGGTACATTGTACCCCTACCCATTCACCCAAAAGAAAGGTCAAAGAAACAAAACCAACACAAGTCATTTATTGAAGCAGCTCCAGCATCTCTTCTCCGGTAATGTCTTCATCTTCCGCTTCTTCTCTATGCGCTGAAGTCTTCTTCCCCTCGGATTCTTCCACCAGCTCTTCTCGCTGCGCTGATGTCTTCTTCCTCTGCCGGTTCTTCTTCCGTACCTCAAGTTCTTTTTCTCTTGGCCGTCTTCTTCCTCTGCTGGTTCTTCTTCAGGATCTTCTCCCAATGCTAGCTCCAGCAGTTGTGCGAGCTCCGCTCTCCGCAGGTTCCATTATAGCTATGTGGTGTGGCCATTCAGGGACATCATCCGGAGACCCTGCCCCTTGTGACATCACCGCAAGGGGCACGATGGGGCAGTGCCATCACAAGGGGGCGAGGTCTCCAAATGGGCTTCGCCGGGTGGCAACATCCCATTGCTATAAAAGAACCTGCAGAGTGGAGTTTGCACAACTGTGGGAGCTAGCATCAGGAGAAGATCAGAGGAGAGGAACCGGCAGCGGAAAAAGACAGCGAAGAGAAGAAGCACTGGAGGAAGAACCAGCAGAGGCAGAAGACATCAACACAGCGAGAAGAACCGGAGGATGAAGATCACCGATGGGAGAAGAAATCTGAGGGAGAAGAGACGCTGGAGCTGCTTCAATAAAGGACTTTGTCAAAAACCTGAGTGCTAGTTTTATTTGACACTTCTTTTGGGTGAATGGGTAGGGGTACAATGTTCCCCATACTCATTCACATAGGGTGGGGGGTCAGCATCTGGGGGCTTCCTTGTTAAAGGGGGCTTCCATATTTCGTTAAGCCTCCCCAGCTCGCACACCCCGACAACCACCGCCCAGGGTTCTTGGGAAGAGGCCCTTGTCCCCCTTATCAGCATGGGGACAAGGTGCTTTGGGGTGGGGCCCTGACCTGACCTGCCGGGCTGCGTGCTCTGATAAGGGTCCTGTATGGAGTTTGGGGGGGAAACCATGCTTTTTTTTTTGTTTGTTTTTGGTGTGAGGGTTCCCTTAAAATCCATACCAGACCCTTCGGGTACAACTGAAAGCCCATACCTCGGTACAGACAGGGAGCCGGAGGAAGAGTCTGCAGGAGCCTGACATTGCACACCTGCCATCCACTGATGTGGTTGCACTGCTTTGCAGACTCATTTGCAAAAGAAAAACAGTAACATTTTTTCTGCAATAATGTGCGCATTTATCTATTTATGTATTTGATGCAAAAGGTGGACTTAGCCTTTACAGTGCCTTGAAAGTATTCATACCCCTTGAAACTTCCCACATTTTGTCATGTTACAACCAAAAACGAAAATGGATTTTATGTGATAGACCAATACAAAGTGGTACATAATTGTGAAGTGGAAGGAAAATGATAAATGGTTTTCAACATTTTTTTGCAATTACAGCTGCAAGTCTTTTTGGGGATGTCTCTATCAGCTTTGCACATCTAGAGAGTGAATTTTTGCCTATTCTTCTTAATAGTTCTGTCAGATTGGATGAGAGGGTCTGTGAACAGCAATTTTCCAGTCTTGCCACAGATTCTCAATTGGATTTAGGTCTGGACTTTGACTGGGCCATTCTAACACATGAATATGCTTTGATCTAAACCATTCCATTGTAGTGCTGGCTGTATGTTTAGGGTTGTTGTCCTGCTGGAAGGTGAACCTTCACCCCAGTCAGAAGTCTTTTGCAGACTGTAACAGGTTTTCTTCTAAGATTGCCCTGTATTTTGCTCCATCCATCTTCCCATCAACTCTGACCAGCTTCCCTGACCCTGCTGAAGAAAAGCATCCTCACAACATGATGCTGCCACCACCCTGTTTCACAGTGGGGATGGTGTGTTCAGGGTAATGTGCAGTGTTAGTTTTCTGCCACACATAGTGTTTTGCTTTTAGGCCAAAAAAGTTAATTTTTTTTTGTCTCATCTGACCAGAGCACCTTCTTCCACATGTTTGCTGTGTCCTCCACATGGCTTCTCGCAAACTGCTAATGGGACTTCTTATGGCTTTCTTCTTGCCACTCTTTCATAAAGGCCAGATTTGTGGAGTGCGCGACTAATAGTTGTCCTGTGGGCAGATTCTCCCACCTGAGCTGTGGATCTCTGCAGCTCCTCCAGAGTTACCATGGGCCTCTTGGCTGCTTCTCTGATTAATGATCTCCTTGCCCAGCTTGCAATTGATGATGGATTGAAAAGAGCTCAGTTAGATGTTCAAAGCTTGGGATATTTTTTTATAACCTAACCCTGCCCCACAACGTTATTCCCGACTTATCTGGTGTGTTCCTTGGCCTTCAAGATGCTGTTTACTAAAATTCTCTAACAAACCTCTCAGGGCTAAACAGAACAGCTATATTTATATTGAGATCAACCACTTCAATACTATGCACTTAGAACACTTTACTACCAGACCAATTTTCAGTTTTCAGTGCTGGTGCGCTTTGAATGACAATTGCGCAGTCGTGCGACGCTGTACCCAAACAAAGTTTTTATCATTTTGTTCCCACAAATAGAGCTTTCTTTTGGTGGTATTTGATCACCCCTGCGGTTTTTATTTTTTGCGCTACAAATAAAAAAAGACCGAAAATTTTGAAAAAAAAAAAAAAAATTCTCGATTTTTGTCACAAAACTTCGTAAATAAGTAAATTTTCTCCATCACTGGTGGGCACTGATGAGGCTACACTGACGGGCACTGATGTGGCAGTACTGATTGGCACTGATGAGGCGGCACTGATGAGGTGGCACTGATGATGAGGCACTTATATGCAGCGATGATGAGCACTGTTAGGCGGCACTGATAAGCAGCACTGACGGGTACTGAGAGGTGGCACTCATATACAGCACTGATGGGCGCCGATAAACGGCTTTCCTGTATTACACTGTGACCAGCCGTGATTGGTCACGGCTGGTCACATGGTAAAGTGCTTCGGATCGAAGCACTTTACAGAGATCGGCATTGCGGGGGGTCAGACTGACCCCCCCCACGCCACCGATCGCCGCGATGTGCGCCCCCCCCGGGCGCGCGGCGGCTTGTTATCCTGAGGACGTCATATGACGTCCAGTCAGGATAACTCAGCTACTTCCCGGCCGTCATTCTGCATACGGCGGTCGGGAAGTGGTAAAATTACACACAAGTGAACTCTATTTACTAATTAGGTGACTCCTGAAGGCAATTGGTTCCACTAGATTTTAGTTAGGGGTATCAGAGTAAAGAGGGCTGAATAAAATGCACGCCACACTTTTCAGATATTTATTTGAAAACCAGTTATCATTTTCCTTCCACTTCACAATTATGTGCAACTTTGTGTTGGTCTGTCACATAAAATCCCAATAAAATACATTTACGTTTTTGGCTGTAACATGAGAAAATGTGGAAAATTTCAAAGGGTATAAATACTATTTCAAGGCACTGTACTTATATAGCACCGTCAATTTACACAGTGCTTTACATATACAGTATATTGTATGTTCACATCAGTCCCTGCCCTCAACGAGCTTACAATCTAAAGGTCCCTATTTCACATTCATACAAACACATAGTAGGGCCAATTTAGATAGGAGTCAATTAACCTCTCAGCATGACTTTGGAGTGTGGAAGGAAACCGGATTACCCAGAAGAAACCCATGCAAACACAGGGAGAACATAAAAACTCCAGGAAGGTAGTGTCATGAAACAAATCCTATTTATCTGCAGTCTTCTCTTTTCTACAGTAGTTCAAAGTGCTGAACATATAAAGTTTGCCTGACAGTTCAGAAAACAGGGGGTGGGGAGTTGAATTACACTCTGCAGAGCTCAGTGAGAGGAGATAGGAAGGAGGGGACCCCCCTCACATAGCACACAGGAACAGAGCTGAGGCTGTCACTCACAGGCTGTGTGCTGGAGGTCCCTCCCGTCACCTTTTTTCTCTTGGTGTCAGGAAAACTTGTCAGAAGTGATTTATGCTGATAGCAGAGGAAGAAACGACACATAGTGCTCTGGATTGAGACAAGTACACACTATAGAAGGATATACTTTGTTCACATTTAGGCCTCATACACACGGGCGTTTTGTTATGCCACGTTTTTGGGCGTTTTTTGCTGCTCTCCATGTTATTCAATGGCCCTCTAAGACGTTTTTGAGCAGTAGAGGGCGTCGACGTTAGTGAGCTGTAGCTAGAACGTGGGACCAGTGCGTTCTGAAGCTGCAGCGTCATGGCGTTTATGACGCCGAGCCGGCAAAACGCTCAATAACGTTGCTTAACGTTGTATACACAGCGTTAAGCCTCGTCAGGCGTTCTAATCATAATCAATGGTTCCCTAGGGGAGCCCATTGATTTGAATAGAAGCCGCACCAGAAGTCGAATCACGGTGATCCGACTTGCGGCGCGACTTGTGAGCTAGGTGTCTTAAAGGGGAACCCCCACAAAAAATGTGCGTGGGGTTTCCCCCCCCCCAAGAGCATACCAGGCTCTTCGATCTGGCATGGATTTTAAGAGGAGCACCCACGCCGAAAAAAACGGCGTAGGGTCCCCCCCAAAATCCATACCAGACTCTTATCCAAGCACGCAGCCTGGCAGGCCAGGAAAGGGGGTGGGGACGAGCAAGAGCCCCCCCCCCCCCTGGACCGCACCAGGCCGCATGCCCTCAACATGGGGAGTATGGGTGCTTTGGGGCAGGGGGGGCTCTGCGCCCCCCACCCCAAAGCACCTTGTCCCCATGTTGATGGGAACAAGAGCCTCTTCCCGACAACCCTGGCCGTTGGTTGTTGGGGTCAGCGGGCGAGGGCTTATCGGAATCTGGAAGCCCCCTTTAACAAGGGGGCCCCCAGATGCCGGGCCCCCCACCCTATGTAAATGAGTATGGGGTACATCGTACCCCTACCCATTTACCTGGGGGAAAAAAAAAGTGTACAAAAAAAAAAACGCTACACAGCTTTTTAAAATATTTTATTAAATCCGCTCCGGCATCTTCTCCCCTCTCTTCGGCTCTTTTGCGGGGTCTTCTGAGGGGTCTTCTGCTCTTTTGCTGCTGTCTTCCCGGCTAGCGTGATCCGACTTCTGGTGTGGCTTCTATTCAAATCAATGGGCTCCCATAGGGAACCATTGATTTTGAATAGAGGCAGAAAACGCCGCAAAAAGCTAGCGTGAAAAAACGTGCATTGCAAAAGCCAAGCAAAACG
>BLSH010549800.1:435532-466200 GCA_018402905.1 Glandirana rugosa
AGTATGGGTGCTTTGGGGCAGGGGGGGCTCTGCGCCCCCCACCCCAAAGCACCTTGTCCCCATGTTGATGGGAACAAGAGCCTCTTCCCGACAACCCTGGCCGTTGGTTGTTGGGGTCAGCGGGCGAGGGCTTATCGGAATCTGGAAGCCCCCTTTAACAAGGGGGCCCCCAGATGCCGGGCCCCCCACCCTATGTAAATGAGTATGGGGTACATCGTACCCCTACCCATTTACCTGGGGGAAAAAAAAAGTGTACAAAAAAAAAAACGCTACACAGCTTTTTAAAATATTTTATTAAATCCGCTCCGGCATCTTCTCCCCTCTCTTCGGCTCTTTTGCGGGGTCTTCTGAGGGGTCTTCTGCTCTTTTGCTGCTGTCTTCCCGGCTAGCGTGATCCGACTTCTGGTGTGGCTTCTATTCAAATCAATGGGCTCCCATAGGGAACCATTGATTTTGAATAGAGGCAGAAAACGCCGCAAAAAGCTAGCGTGAAAAAACGTGCATTGCAAAAGCCAAGCAAAACGTCAGTTTTTTCCCTGGCGTCAGGCCCGGCGTTTTGCTTATTTTTGTGCAAACGCCCGTGTGTATGAGGCCTTAATATCAAAAAAACAATCGTGCGCATAAGGGGAATAAACAAAACTTCCTAGCAGTATGTATAACAGGTATGTAGTATTCAAAAAGTCTATGCAGCCAGCAGATAGTTCAGGTGAAACACTATAAATATGTAAGTTCAAACTGCAGCGCATATAGTCCACATAAATAGATCCAGATGATAAGAATCCTTAATAGATCTATTTATGTGGACTATATGCGCTGCAGTTTGAACTTACATATGAGGCCTTAATGTCCGAGGTTTACAACCACCTTAAGCTGGTCTTAGATGGTTCTTTTTTTTTTTTTTCGTTCAGCCAGTGGGCTGAAAAAAAAAAAAAGAAAAAAAACTACATGTGTGCCCTTTCCCACCCTGGATGCTGCTGTTGTGAGTTGCCACTGCCGCAGTTCCTCCTGACCTTTATGTCTCCGGATAGCCTCACTGCCCCAGCAACTTGCTGCCAGCGCACTAGTGCTGTAAGTTATATCTCCCAACACAGTGTGGGGGCCTTTTGACCCACCACTTATATGTTGGTATCTGTCCTAGTTTTCAATTTTTTTTTTTTTTGACTCTCAAGTTCATACCACGGGCTTGCTCCTGACGAGTGGCTATAGGCCACGAAACGCGTAGAGCCTCCATTGCCTTGTGTTATCTACCTCAACTACAATTAGCTTTATGGACATTACAACCCTATTTGGTAAACTGCTCTAGGGTCAACAAGGGTTACAGGCCATACTGTATTACCTTGGCTGTATTTATATATGTATATACATGAAATTGTTATTGATGGATTGGGGCCATGTATGATTTATCACTCAAATTGTATTGTATTATCTTTATCAATTAATATTTAATATTGTCTTAAAGATGAATTGTATTTATGTATATTTCTATTATGTGTCTACCAATAAATAATCCATTTTTACTATATCCATTAATCTATCTATCATCCACCACTCCGCTTCAATTAAAGTCACACTCATTCCTCTTTGTGTTTTTACACAATATACTATTAAGCTGCTCTTAGATGGTTCATTTTTTTTCTCGTTCAGGCAGTGAAAAAAAAAAAAAAATATTGAATTAATTTTTCCACTTCAATCGAGGTGGACAGAGAAATCCCTCCATCTAAGACATTGTATTCTGACATCAAAGTCTCTTCATTGTTGGAATACACTGATTAACAGCTGTCTATCCAATCTTCCACCGCAACAGACAGACTTGTAGTTCTCAGTGGAATACAAGTGCAGTGATTAGCACACTCCTAATCCATGGACACTGACCCTTCCTTCAGCTGTACAACTGAAAGCCCATACCTCTGTACAGACAGGGAGCCAGAGGAAGAGTCTGCAGGAGCCTGGCATTGCACACCTGCCATCCACTGATGCCGCTGCACTGCTTTGTAGACTGCGACAGCGCTGAATGCAAAAAATTGGTCTGGGCAGAAGGGGGGTTTAAGTGCCCAGTAAGGAAGTGGTTAAATAAAATATATTTATCACTACCTTTCTACTTATTTATTTTACCAATTTTTACATTTCTTTATTTTTACAAAAAATACAGTCACTATTTAATTTCTTTAAAACTTTACACTGTTTTTAAAATGTTGAATGTCTGCAGCAGCTCCTTTCTGTATAGTTCGTTATATTTTAGAAGTTCAGGTCCTTTACTCAAATGTTTCCAATCTTTGTTTCCACTAAATGTCAGCTTTAATTTTCTCACAGAACCACAAGATTACAAATGAGTTTAAAAAGAAAAAAACACAATAAGCTGCACCAGGGTCTGTTACACAATGAATTTAGAGGAAATCACTCTGATATGATCATTTGATAAGTTAGATGTTGCAACAACATACCAAAAGCGGCCATACCTCTGGTAAGGTCAATGAGCACAGACGTGCTGATCCCTTAAAGCTGTGCCACAAAAAAGGCAAGCTGAGGGTACAATAGGAGTCCCCCCATATAGCCTGTGATCTCCTTAGAGCTGATATTCTCCTATTAGTGACTTACCATGCCTTGTTCTGCACTAGGTGGGACTTTCTGTAAAGGGCATCATATCGGTAACGTAGAAGGATTGTGGCTACTCATGTCATAACCACCAACCCGTCCCCCCACCTTTCCACCCCCCGCTCCTTCATAACTTGATAACAGTGAGTAATAATAAGCAGCAGGAGAGGTGGAAGAAGCATAGATCCACAGAATGAAGTAGAAGGAGGGAGATCCTTGCACTGCAGGTCCTCAGATAAGGTTTTCTCACCAGTAGGAACAATGAGCAATGAACAGCAAAGTAATGACATCACCAAACCCCATTCCAAATCTAGTGAGACTAACAGTACCTTAGATGATTTCACACTGTAGATATACAGCTACAAGGCTGTAGGCACAAAAGTGCACAGCTAATTTTCAGGAAGAATTCAATACAAAAGTTAAAGTGGTTCTAAAGCTTAGCACTGGTTCACACTGACACAATTTGGCATGCGATTTGGCACGTCAAATCGCATGCCAAATCGGCAGCAATAGCCGGCAATGGCACCATCCTAATCGCACCGATTTCACAAAAGTAGTTCTTGTACTACTTTTTGCGATTTACAGGTGCGATTTCCATAGGCATCGGTGCAGAAACCTGCACAGATGTCTGTGAAATTGCAGCTGAAATCGGGACGGACATGCAGGAATAAAATGGTGCGAGTTCAGCTGAAACCATTTCATTCCCGCGTTCAGTGTGAACCTGGGCTTAAAGTGATTGTAAAGTCTAATTTTTTTTTTAAAAATAACATGTTATACTTACCTCCTCTGTGCAATTGGTTTTGCACAGAGCAGCCTGGATCCCCCACTCTTCGCAGCTCCTGGCCCCTCAGCCAGCAGCATGCAATGGGGGCACCCGAGCCGAGTCAAAGCTCCCTGTATCCATTCAGTCACGGAGCAGTGACCTGGCCCGCCACCTCTCACTTCTGGTTGGCTGACTGTGATTGACAGCTGCAGGAGCCAATGGCACCACTACTGTGTCTCAGCCAATCAGGAGGAGAGTCCTGGTCCTGGACAGCTAAGCCACTGGTGGACATCGCTGGAGAGAGATGGGGATTAGGTAAATAATTAGCGGGTGCTGGGGCGACTGCTACACACAGAAGGCTTTTTATCTTAATGCATAGAATGCATTAAGATAAAAAAAAACTTCTGCCTTTACAACTCCTTTAAAGTGATTGTAAGGTCCTGTTTTTTTTTGTCAACAAAAATAACAAACATGTTATAATTGCCTGCTCTTTTGCAGTGGATTTGCCCAGAGCAGCATGGATCCTCCTCTTCTGTGCTCCTGGCCCCTCCCTACTGTTGAGTGCCCCCACAGTAAGCAGCCTGCTATGGGGGCACCCGAGCCGAGTCACAGTTCCCTGTGTCCATGCAGAGGAGCTGTGGCATGGCCCCACCCCCTCTCTCCTGATTGGCTGACTGACTGATTGACAGCAGCGGGAGCCAATTTCATCACTGCTATGTCTTAGCCAATCAGGAGAGAGAGTCTCAGACGGCTGAGACACCCTTGGACAACGCTGGACAGAGATGGGCTCAGGTAAGTAGTAGCGGATCCGAGGGCCAGCTACTGCACACAGAAGGCTTTTTATCTTAATGCATAGAATGCATTAAGATAAAAAACCTTCTGACTTCACAACTCCTTTAAAATAAATCTACATTGATTAAATCCATTGGAAATACATGATAACTTTTTTAACTGTGCCCAACATCGCATTTATCGTTCCCTTATGTACTACATCTTCTGCAATTCTGGCACTGGACTGAAAAAAGCCCGCCAGCTACTAGGTATCATGTGACCCAGCTTTCAGGACTACATATCTCGGCAGGCTTTGTGCTAACGCACATGTGTTTCCCCTGTTCGATACCTCCAGCAACACAGTCAGCGTTGATGGAAGAATCCCTCCCCCAGCGCTATGGTGTTCTGCCGGAAGGGAGGCTTTCCTACCGGTAGAACACAATGATCACTGTTGAAAACTATAGCCGCCAGCAGTGATCATACGAAATCTAACAGGCTGGTTGTACTGAAGTTGATTGATAGATCGAATACAGTACAACCAGACCGCCCATAGATGGAACAAATCTCCGCCGATCCCTGCTGAACTGGCCGAGATTCGATCCATCTATGGCTGGCTTTAGAGAGGAGGCGATGCAGAGGCAGAGCTGCTGTCATCTCTGGAGCTGCAGGCAATCAGTGCATATGGAAGGTGGAACAGAGGTGGGGCTTCTGTTGCTGTAGCTGGAGCCTCTGCCAATGACTTTCTGTGGAGAGGTGGAGCTACAAGTGTCCTAGATGCTGAGATAGCTGCTATGCAGGCGCAGGCAGTGTTAGGACGCAAGGATGTCCTAAGTCCAGGAGTGTGCGCACAGGTGTCCCTGTCCCTGTGTGGGATATTAGGCACCTTATGATAGAAGACATGCAGGAGAGCTTTACAAATAAACTACTATAAAGATATCAGGTTAGGTTTATAGGCAGGCCCAAGTTACAAACATCCAACTTGTACTTACAAATGGAGGGAGACAACAGGATGTGAGAGAAAATCTACCCCTCTTCCTGTAAGAATCACCATGGCAAGCGGGTGTCAGCGGACACATCTCTGCTGACATCCGCCTGCCCATAGAAGTCAATGGGTGGCCCAATCGAATCCGCCTGTAAAAACGGACAGGTGGATCCAAGCGGGCCAATCACGTGAAAGGGGCCTTATAGCAGGAATACACGGTTAGAAAATTGGCCGATTGCTCGACCGTGACCAACAAAACAGCGGTCGGTGGTCAAAAACGTTGCATGAATACACGGGTAGAAAACTGGCCGATCGCTCTACAGCCGAGAGGTCGATAGTCGAAAACGTTCCGCTCATGTGTGATATTGTTCAAGAGATTTTTAACTGCCAACCTTCACACCAACGCATAGAATATAGTTGGTTCGCAAACGATACAACACAAATTTTCCATTTCTTCAATCGGTCTTTTTCATTTGTGATATCGGGTATTACTTGCTGGGCATCAACAGTTAGAATATCGTCCGATCGTTTGCAAAATGGAAATTTTCGGCCAATATTCTTATCGTGTATTCCTGCCATTGCATACAAATTCAACTTAAAGCGCAGGTCCGCCGCTGATTTGAAAATTAAAAGTCAGCAGCTACACATACAGTACACATACAGTAGCTGCTGACTTTTAACTTTAGGACACTTACCTGTCCTGAAGTCCAGCGATGTCTGCACCGCCGCTGATCTTTGGATTGGCTGGACAGGTGCAGCCGCGGCCATTGCGGGTAAGGGAACCCAGCAGTGGAGCCGTTTGGCCTCCGGGCCGGGCACCTACTGCGCATGCACGAAGCGCGCTGCGCTCTGTCAGTGGCCCGGCGGCGGAGGAGGGAGGAAGAGGGAGCCAAGCTGCTGACATAATGCGCCGCGGCTGGGCTCCCGGAAGTGGGAAAAGAATACCTGTCAAAGACAGGTATCTTCTTCCCCCTCACCTTGAAAGGTGCCAAATGTGACACCTGAGGGGGGGAGGAATACGATCAGCGAAAGTTCCAAATGTGGGTGGAACTCTGCTTTAAAAACAAGCCTACAGAACCTTGTCTGTAACCCAGGAACTGCCTGTTTTGGTTAATGTTACTGATCAGAAATATACACTTTAAAAAAGGGAGGGTCATCAATCTCTTTTAGGGATCATGCACACTGCAGCTCAAAGAAGCGGCTCGTACAGGCGTTTGAGCTCCTATATTTTCTGCCTGGAAACTCCCCTCTATGTTAGCCAATGTGTCCATGCACACTATGGCTTTTTCAGGCGTTCCCAGGCATATGCTCTTACAGACAGAACCCCCCCCCACCAAACTCACGGTTTTGAGAGGAGTATTCGAGCTGAAAAGACATCTAAGTGCATGAAAACGCACGAAAGAGCATGAAAAAGCATTAAAACGCACAATAAAAATAGTAAAAATTAACTGAGGGGAGGGTTAGTGAGAAAAAGCGCTTATGCTAAAAAAAAAAAGCTCAAATAAGCTCAATAAAAACGTACAAAAGAATCCAAAAAAAGTACAAGCTTCATCAGCCCTGGTTCAGAAATGTGCGACACGGGAACCAGCGCGATTACAGTGCCGGTTCCCGCATCGCATCACTCCCACAGTCAGTTCACACTGCCTTCTGCGAACCGCTGTGGGTGTCATTACAAAAATAATGACACCCCCAGTTTTGTTCACAGATCGTAGTGTGAACTGTGCACTCACACATGAATTGGATCGCATGGGTGGGAACACCCATGCGATGCGATTCTAGTGCGGGAAAAATGTACCTTTATTTTTTGCGAATCTAAAGCGCGCTCAGCCATACAACTGTATGGCTGAACTTGCACTGCTCAGAGATTGCATGTGATCGGCACCTGTAGTGCGGGTGCGAATCACATGCGATCTGTGAGATCTCACATATCTGAACCAGGGCTCAAGCTGAAATAAAAGATCATATGCCTGTAAAAGCAGCTTTTTTTTTTTTCTAAGCTGCAGTGTGCATGAGCCCTTAAATCTTTCAGGGTACTAATAAGTTCGCATTCTAGATATCGTCTATAAAATAGCAATTCACAGGCAACAACACACAGTAAGTGTAACTGAATCAAATGTGCAGTTACTGTAGTACTGCAGTATTTAAACCCTAAAGCAAAACTTTAACCACTTGCCGACTGCCCTACAGCAGGTATACTGCTACAGGATGGCTGTTGTCCGCGCCAGTGGCTCACTCCTACTGTGATTATATATAGCGGGAGCTATTGTCCGACACCCGCAAATCGTTCAGTACTGAGAATGAACAGCGATCTGCCTATGTAAACAAGGCAGATTGCCATTCTGTCAGTAGGGAGGGCATGGATCCTGTGTTCCTGCAAAGCAGGGACAAGTTTCCATGTCTTCCCCTAGTAAAAGTACCAACCATTCTGAACAAAAACAATGGCTGGGCACACAGTTAACCCCTTGATCGCCCCCCCCCCCCAATGTTATCCCCTTCCCAGCAGTGTCATTAGTACAGTGACAGTGCATATTTTTAGTACATATTTATCACATATTTTTATCACAGTATTAGTCACTGGTTCCTAAAAAGAACCAGTTAGCGTCCGATTTGTCCGCCGCTATATCGCGGTCCCGCTATAAGTCGCTGATTGCCGTCATTACTAGTAAAAAGATAATTAAATAAAGAACAATTCCATAAATATATCCCATAGTTTGTAGACGCTATAACTTTTGCGCAAACCAATCAATGTACACTCATTGGGATTTTTTTTTACCAAAAGTATGTAGCAGAATACATATTGGCCTAAATTGGTGATTTTTTTATTGGATATGTTTTACAGCAGGAAAAATTACCCAAATTGTTGGTCTTCTTTCTGTTTATAGCGCAAAAAAATTAAAAAAGCAGAGGTGATCAAATACCACCAAAAGAAAGCTCTATTTGTGGGAGAAAAAGAACACCAATTTTATTCGGGTACAGCGTCTCATTACCGCACAAATATCATTTAACCACTTGCTGACCGACGGCCGTCGTATGACGGCGGCAAAGTGGTTCGATATCGCAAACCGCCGTCACCTGACGGCAGCTGCGAGATCATGGATCGTGAGCACGCCGCCGGAGGCGCACTTGCATGCTCACGTGTTCCGGGGGAGCCAGGGAGCAGGTAGGGAGGACTCGATGTCCGCCGGGTACTTGCGATCTCTCCCCCGCAGTGACAGAATGGAGGTCCATGTACGTAAACACACGAATCTCCGTTCTGACAGGGAGAAGGAATGTGATCGCAGGCTCCCTGTATATGGGAGCCACGATCACACTCCTCCCCCACTGAGCCCAGCCCCCATACAGTTAGTAACACACACTTAAACCTTAGAACGCCCCCTACAGGTTAACCCCTTCCCTGCCAGTGACATTTATACAGTAATCAGTGCATTTTCATAGCACTGATTGCTGTATAAATGCCAATGGTCCCAAAAAAGTGTCTAACTGGTCTGACATGTCTACCGCAATATCGCAGTTCCGCTAAAAAATGCAGATCGCCGCCATTACTAGTAAAAAAATAAATAAATAAATAACCACATAAATGAATTCTCATCATTCGTAAACGCGGCCAATTTTGCGCAAACCAGTCAATATACGCCGATTGCGATTTTTTTTTTTTACCAAAAATATGAGGAAGAATATAAATCAACCAAAACCAGTGAAAAATAGTTTTCTTTTATATATTTTTTTTTTGGATTTGTATTTTTAGCAAAAAGTAAGAAAAATTTGTGTTTTTTTTTTTTGTTTTTTTGCAAAATTGTCGCTCTTTTTTTGTTTATAGCGGTGATCAGAAATGACGCAGAGGTGATCAAATACCACCAAAAGAAAGCTCTATTTGTGGGAAAAAAAGGACACAAATTTAGTTTGGGTACAACGTCGCACGACCGCACAATTGTCCATTAAAGCGACGCAGTGCCGGATGGCAAAAAGTGAGATTCCAAGAGATACAAGAACTGGCAGGCGCGCAAGCTCTACGGCATGCAGCCAAAACCCGGCATATCTGTTTGGGTGGATTAAACCTTTACAGTTTTTTTTTCTTTTGTGTTTAAACTCTCATTTATTCTCTCAGATTAGGTTACAGTGAAGAAAAGTTTGACCTTTGTGGTCAGCTGGTAACATTCTACACTAAACACACACAATCCACCAAATAAATCAAAGAGGGGAACAAAATGAATGCAACAATGTTATGAGGCATGGAGAAATAATGATTAATAGAGGACAAGCTCCAACTTGTTTCCATTCTCACCTTGCCAATGGTTTCCTCAACCGCTTTTATGTAGTTGCTTAAATCTCTGTTGACAGCAGCATATTCCAACATGACGGATTCCATGCTCTCCACGTCTACGGTGTCACCTACAATGATACACAGGCATTCTTGGTCAGGGAAATACCATGGAGCAAACAGAAAAACAGTAGAGTTCTTGTTTACATTTTTTAAAGGCCATGACCACAAAATACAGATTACAAAATGCATCCAATTTCTGTAAATGAAAAGCCTTTAAAGAGGTTCTAAAAGCCTGAACATTTTCTACAATTTCTAAGGCATTCCCCGAGCTGGGTTGTCTGTGTCTATGGACGAAGGCAGCGCTGCTCAGGATCGAGCTTGCAGGTACAAAGAAGATGAGGAGACAGGAGCGCAAGAAGAGGAGCTTCAAGGCAGGTAAAGTTTAACATGTTTGTCATTTAAAAAAAAAAAAAAAAACACACATATATATATATATATATATATATATTTATATATATTTTTACATTTAAGAAAAAATAATGGACTTTATAATGACTAACTTTTGGACTCTAGTTGATAAGGAAAGGATGTTACAAAGTACATTTTGCTTTGATGAAATGATGCAGAAAAGCCTGGGCTCTCCTTACCCTATTGATATATAGTAGGGTGACCAGACATCCCCGGTTTCAGGGGACAGTCCCCAGATTGAGGAGCAAATCTGTCCCCCTTTTTGTCCCCTGATTGAATTTGAACAGGGGCCCAAGCCATTTCAAAGACAGTCAGTGCAGAATTAAAAAAAAAAAAAATCTGAATTACACACCCCACACTCTGCTCAGTTCCGCTCCCCCACCTAGTAGCAGCCAGGGCCCGAACAGAGGATGTAAGGTGGGCAGTGGTGGTGACCGGCAGAGAAAGGCAGCTGACCTCAGCTCATAGAGTCCAGCAGCAGCCACAGAGGGGAAGATCCGATCCGATCATGGGGCTGCCAGTGCCTTCAAGGCATCAACACAGATGTGCTTTGGGGGTGTCTGTGAATAGGCTACATTGCACTGTCTGTCTCTCTGGCTTAATGGATGGTATCATAACTCACAGGCAGTGGGCATTCTATCATGGCTCTGGCTGGCATTGCACTGCCACAGTGTGTGACATGGCTACTGGGACAGGGACCTTGCCTTAGTAAAAGCAACCCCCCCCCCCCCCCCCAGTGAGAAAACACTTGTTAGGCACACATTTAACCCTTTGATTGACCTAGATGTTAACCCCTTCCCAGCCAGTGTCTTTAGTACGGTTACAGTGTATGTGTTTAGCACTGATCACTTTATTAGTGTCACTGGTTCCCACAAAGTGTCACTTAGTGTTCGATTTGTCCGCAACAATATCGCAGTCCCGCTAGAAGTCGCTGAATGCTGCCATTACTAGTAAAAATAAAATATGTTCCCGGATTTCATTTTAAAAATCTAGTCACCTTAAAATATAGGTGGTGTTGTATTTTGACCATTTCGGTCACATGTGTCAAACACAAGCCCGAGGGCCGAATCCTGCCCTCCAGGCCAATTTATGTGGCCCTCACACCACTCCTACGGCTGTGGCAACCCCCTCGTTTCTGCCCCCACCTTGTCTCAGCAGTCGGCAGCAGAGAGGAGGACAGAACTCCTCTGCCAGATCCTGTGCTTCTCCGTGCAGCCACAGAGAAGAGGAGGTCCCTGTGCCTCTTTGTGCTGCAGCAACACCCATTCATCTCTGCCTTCCTTGGTCTCAGCATTCAGCAGACTCCGGCAGCTGACTCTAGACCTCCTCCGGACCCTACACTTTCTGCTTCCCTAGTCTGCCCCCAGTTCTCCCCAAGGTAAGGGAGAGTGCAGGGTGATGTAAGGGAGGGTGGGGGACATTTGACTTCTAATGGTGGGGTTCTTGACATCTGATGTAAGGGGGATAGGGTGCTCTAGACATCTAGTCTTACAGATACAACCAGCCCTTTGAAGGTACCCATAATGCTGATGCGGCCCACGATGAAGTGGAGTTTGACACCCCTGATTTAAGTCATACATGGTGATGATATTTTCTTATATGGCTGATTCATGCCCATTTAGAGGGTTATGGACGTCCAGTGAGGGTTTCTTGCATACACTTTGATGTTTTCCTGTACATACCTTTTGTACTATAAAAAGACCCTTCTGCCTTCACCCTCATGGGAGAAAGAGGCTTTGCACTCTGTGGATTCCAGCTGATCTATGCTTTTGTTAAGGGAATTGTGGGTTTCATCATACTGATCACTCACATGTACTCCTGAGGAAGATTATTCGAAACGTGTTACATGTGCATGTGGATTACATTAGATCCAAATAATTGTGTGAACCCCAAAATTTGACATTTTATTGTTTGTTCTCAGAACTATGTTTTTTTGTATTTTATAGAATGCAAAAATTAAATTCATGGTTTTTATATACGCAGTGCTCTTTTCACTTCTATATGTCCCTCACAAAAGTCCATGGGTACACATATAGTTGTCTGTACACAACTTTACAATCAACATAATGGTGATGTGGCTTTATTCACCAGCATATCCATAATGGAAAGGAACAGTATTATATTTTGCCAAATCCCACCTCAACCTAAAGCTGGCCTCATTTGTGGCCAAATCAACAGGATCTAAACCATGGGTGACCCTGATGGCACCACCCATTTCAACAAACTTCTAATGCAAAATTGAAGGTGCGGGGTGAACGCATTGACACGTCGCATTTTATATGGAAAAAATATGACCAAGCCTCGTTTTCATCCAGCGGCCATTTTAATGATATCACTATATAGTTAATAAAAGGAAAAAGACCAAACCTCACTATCGATTTATCCGTATAGCGGTTCATTGAAGAGCCCAGAGTGAGGAAATATATAACCAGGCCTCGCTTTCACACATGAGCCCTTATTACTATAGTCTATAGAGAAAAAAGGGACAGCCACACTATCATATTATGTATATGATGGCTTACTGTACAACCCGAAATGCATCTCTATTTTTAGCATTATTGAATGAGACTATGTTAGATTCTATCGGACCTATGTGATTTAAATATTAAATGGATGATGATAGAAAACTAAGCCCGATCCATCGCAACAATACATCATATATACACTAAATTATAATGCTTGTTTGACAAAACAAATTCAGAAGAATTTTAAAATATAGAAATTAGGAATATTAGAGAGATGAAAATAAACATGTCAAATATTAAAATTAAAAATAAAAAATTAAATATAAATTAAAAAAATAAAATATGAAATTAAAAATAATCTGAAAATGCAGTATAGCAAATACAAATTAATTATTACATTCAGGCATTATTAATAAAGGCATTGATCTCGATATCAACGTTTAAACCCCATGGCTTGAGGCAATTAACCTTATATATCCAGTGCATTTCTAATTTAGAGATCTCCCTAATTCTAGAGCCCCCTCTCCAATGTAGTTTCAGTTTATCAATTCCTAGGAATTGGGTACCTTTTGGATCCCTACTTCACGGTAATGTCTTGATACTGGATGGCCCCTAAAACCCCTTCTAATATTCCCTAAATGTTCATTGAGGCGTACAGATAGCGGACGTGTAGTTCTACCAACATAGTGTAGCCCACACAGACATGTTAGAAGGTAGACTACATTATTTGTGGAACATGTTATAAAGGATTTAATATTGAAAAACTTCTAATTACTGTGAGAAGAGAATTGAGTCGTTTTTTGTTTTTAATAGCATTTATGGAGCAAACTGAGCATTTGTTACATTTATAGAAACCCACCATGTTCTGAAAGAACATTGGTTTCTGGCTTGGTTGGTACCATACATTAATTGCTATTCGACTTCTAAGGTTTGGAACCCCCCTATACACCACTTGAGGTTGTTCTGGTAGAGCTGGACCTAGAACATGATCCCCCTTAATGGTATGCCAGTGCTTTTTAATAAATGTTTTTACCAAATAATGTTGCTGTGAATATGTGGTAATGTAAGGGATGCCCAAATCTTTTTGAGATTTCACAATCATTCCCTCTCTGTTAGACATTGAGTGATCTATTAATAGAGATTCTCTATCCATATTTCTCACATTTGTAACGGTGTCTGATAGATCTTTTAGATGGTATCCCTTCTGGAGGAATCTATCAGTAAGTATAGAGGCCCGTGAATCAAAGGCCTCTATCCTACTACAGTTCCTTTCGAAGATGCATGTATTGATTTTTGGGAACGGAGTCCAGCCAAGGTCGATAATGGCAGCTTTCCTTAGGGATAAAAGAGTTCCTGTTTGTTGACTTAAAAAAAGTTGACGTTATAATTGTATCATTCTCTATACTGATTGTGAGATCCAGAAAACGGATGGTTTCTTGACTGGCTTCATAGTTGAATCTAATACCTATGTCATTGGTATTTAATGAAGCCATATAAGCGTCTAAGGACTCACGGGTGCCATCCCATAGGAGGAGGACGTCGTCTATATATCTTGCCCAGAGGACCACTTCTGGTCTTCTATGAGCATAGACGACGTCCTCCTCCCACTTGGCCATAAACGAGTTTGTGAGGCTAGCTAACAGTTATGACGAAACATGTCGGGCGGTCCTACGCATTGACATCATCGCCCCATGTGACCCGGAAGCACGGGCATACTACTGATTAGCCGGCATTTATACAATTTTTTACTACATGCGCATATTGTTCTGCTGGAATGTAAGTAGCCATTTGGCTTTGCTTTTATTCTTTAAATAAAAACGGTATTACACTATTTGGGATCCCCCCTTTGTCTTATATGATACGGAGAACAATGGCTTTCTGGTAAGAGTATTTGATTCACACTGCGATTGGTGACATCACTCTAGCTACATCAATTTTTGCACTTGGTGGAGGAAGTTGTTCTATCAATTACAACTGTGGAATCATATTGGACTTTTACTCTGGCACTATACAGCTCGTTTTTGCACATTTTTTTGTATACAGTGTTCCCTCGCCACTTCGCGCTTCAGGTTTTGCGGCTTCAGTGCTTCGCGGGTCAGCAGCCACATTGTGGAAAGGAGCGTTGTTTCATGTTGATGCGCGAGAGAGAAGGATCCCTGCATGTCAACCAAAGAGATGAGTTGACTCAGAGTACTGTACATACCACGGGCTTTCATAAAGGCGCGTGATTGGTTTCCGGTGTGACATCGACCAATAAGAGCACGAGTGGATTTATCCCATGGCAAGAGCGATGCAACAATTTGCACAAGACATTGACGACAATAGGGGCAAATACTACTTCGCGGTTTTTCAGCTTTCGCGGAAGGTTCTGGTCCCCATTAACAGCGAAAAACGAGGGATCACTGTATTGGTTTTTCTTTGGCACTTCATGGTTGCTAATATTGCACATACTTCATAATATGTTTTGTTATTTAACAGTACTTTTCACTAGTTTGTTGTTTACAGCACTTGCACTTTACTCAATATCCATTTAAAGATTGGCTGCGCAGTTTTTTCCAGTTAATACTTAAAATCCAGCCTGTTAGTGGGTCCTGAGGGCAGGCGTTGAGAACCACTGCTCTAAGCCATTCCTTTCAGCTGATCAAATTTCCTTAACAGGTAAAGTCAGGTATACTCATCTGGTTCCCTCCATCCAGAGGGAAACCATTTCCATCTGCAGAGACCACAAATCAACGCTACACAATAACTCTCACCAGTTCATCCCTTTTACTCCCCTCTGTCTGCCATGGGTCTTCTTCTGGATCCTCTGCTGGACAGCCAATGGGAATTGTCCATATCCTGCTGGCAGTGATGTAAACACCTGGAAGAAGGACCCATCTAGGGAGTAGATCATGGGTGTCCAACCTGTGGCCCATCAGCTGCTGTGGAACTACAAGTCCCATCATGCTTCTGCCTTTGGAAGTCATGCTTGCAACTGTCAGCCTTGCAATGCCTCATGGGACTTTCCTTGCAATACCTCATGGGATTTTCCTTGCAATGCCTCATGGGTCCTGTAGTTCCACAACAGCTGGAGGGCAGCAGGTTGGACACTTATGTAGATGATCATCCGCCTGAAAATGGACCCAGTGTTGGATGACCATGTGAAGGTGGCTTAAGGGGAGTAAAAAAAAAATGGGTTTAGAATGATTTTTTTTTATTTTTTATTAACCCAGTGAATAGATCAGGGGGGAGAGGGCTAACTTACATTCTGGAGTTGGGCTTTAAGTTCCCTGCATGAGGAGTTTCATTTCCTTGCAATTCAGCAACAGATATTGAGGATGTTAAGTATTTTATTACAACATTGGAAGTGATCATGTGATTATGGTAAAGACAGAACCTTTGCATAGCCATGATTAAGAAAGAATGAGTGTTGAAATTCCGCATGTGTTCTGATGATGCTGAGCAAACACTTTGTATTGGACAGATACAGACAGAATGGTCAGGATTTTGCATTGGCCTTGTTGGTTCTGTTTCTCAGACTAACTGCTAAAGGTGGCCATGCATGTAGAGATATGATCATTTCATCCGATTTTTAAATGGTTGCATTTGTAAATTTAAGAAGCCAATATAACGGAATAGTAGGGGTTAAAAAAAAGCACTTGTGGGTTTATCTAATCAATTATGTGTATTCTATGCCTACATTCTTTTGCTAATAGATGTCCCCTCGTTCCCATCTCAAATAGTTGGGAGGTATAAATTTAACTGATCATTTGATGCAACAAAAATGATCAGATTGAATAAGAATTTAAATCACAAACCCTTGTAAATTCGATCAATTTAATGAGCTTTTGATCCATTTCACTGCTGGTGAGTTAATCAGTTTTATTGATTGCTACTCACCAATTGAATAAATAATTGCCTGTTTGAAACTACCAATTGATTTTAAAATGATCATTTTCAATAGATCACTTGTGATTGATTCAATCAATATACTATACATGCTGCATAGATTGATATATATATATATATATATATATATATATATATTTTTTTTTTTTTTTTTTTTGAAAATGCAAAAGAAAAAAGTTACAAACAATACACCAGCCAGCGTGGTAGGCGAACAAAATAGACAATCAATCTGTGAGTTGTATAAAGACAGCAGGTTATAACCTCTAGCAACATATAAACCACAAGCTGGTTGTAACATAGAAACATTTTGTGATGATTTTTTGTTGTCAATGCGTTGAAAAGAACCAAAGGATAGAAAAGAAAGTAAATACAACACAACGTGACTAGGCATGAGGCTAGGTTCACACTGCTGCGAACTGTACTGCAAATAGATTGCGTTGCGATAGATTAAATTCGCAAGTCGTCTCCAATAACATAGGGTTCTACCAGTGCAGTTCACACTGATGCGTTGCGAATCTAATCCATGAAGAAAAAGGGTCCTGTGCGAGTTTGATCCGTGTGCGTTGCGAATTCAGCTCCATAGACTACAATAGAACACGGATTGAAAACGCAATCTCCCATTCACATCACTGCGATAGCTTCTCCCTCCAACTCCAACTACAGCTTTGCAGTAGATTCGCACCAACACATGTAGAAATCGCACTTGTGTCTGCACTGAAAAAACTTGCATCGCAATCGTATTCAATTCGCAGAAAATTTGCACCGCAGCAGTGTGAACCTAGCCTGAAACCAATACAGTCTTGGGGTTACAAATACTCATTTATCCTGGTTTTTAGCATGCCAGTCAAGCCATGGTTCCCAAAGTAAACTAGTGGCTTGGTATCTTCCAGAAGAGGATACAAAGAGCAACTCGTAGGTGGAGTGAGTATGTATGGAGTATGTATGGAGTATGTATGGTTTGGATCATTTCAGCAATAGAGGTGCTGTGCATACTAGTACATTATGACGTAACCCTTCAGAGGGGCCCACTTTATTTTTTATTTTAGTGGTGTTTACTACCACGTTAAGGATCATCCTTCATTAAAATCACCAACATTGTATTAAAGTGGTTGTCCACTTGTGACAACCACTTTATCCTACAGGTGAGCCTATAATAAGGCTTACCTGTAGGTGCCCTGCATATCTCCCAATCTTGCACGGTTCAGGAGATATGCAGTGTACTAGCATTGCCGACGTCATCAGGCACATGTGCAGTGAAGAAACAGCCTCCATGCCGTTTGTTCACTGTGATCGTGCTGTGACTGGCGGCTCCTGCGCGCTTGTGTGGAAGTGACGTCACACAACTCCGGCCAGTCACAGAGCCGGAGTCGCAGCCCTGGAAGGAAGAGGGGCTGAAGATGGATGCAGTCAGCACAGGGAACAGCGCTGGACATTGCAGGCTTTGTTTGCAGGTAAGTGGCACACAATGAGCTACTATGCAATGCCTAGTAGCCCATTATGCATCTACTTTGCAGGGGAATGTAGAGGAAGTAAACCCAATCTGGCTCAGCCCCTGCTCCCTCCTCTCTGCCTGTGATTGACAGCAGTGGGAGGCTGCTGCTGCCTCTGAGCCCATGATGAGGGAGAGAGCCTCTGCTCTCATGCACATCGCTAGATCGATATCGGGCTCAGGTGAGTACTATTGGGGGGGGGGGGGCAGCTGCACCCAGGTTTTTTACCTTAATGCACATAGGTTTTGTATGTGTCCTTTAACGTATTAAAGCATAGCTGATGTAACCATATTCATGAATACTACTATTAGTTCATATCTGAAGTCACTGCTGTTTCCTGTAAATGACCTGACTTTCTGTTTTGTGAATGAAATCAGCGCTCTCTGTCCAGACGTTAAAATGTAGGTGTTTTCCAGATTACTTAAAAAAAAAAAGGAATGAATGTTTTGCTGTGTAAGCAACTCTTTCTAATTGAGCAATACAATCGGCTTACTCATATTCATGACTTCCTTCATTTATTTTTGTTTACTTTTTTGGTTGAAGTTACCAAATCTGACAATTAGGCAATCGTGTTTATGAGATAAGTCATTGACCAGAACAATAAAAGTAATAAGCCTATGAAAAAATAGCCCAACTTAGGAAATGGTGGGAAAAGATTAGAACCTTTGTTATTTTTCAGCCTCTTACCCACTCAATTCAGAAATTAAAGAAAAACAAATATAAAAAAGTGTTTCCATAAAAATGTGAAGAGTATAAAAAGGAATAAAAACCCCATTTTGGACCTCGGAACACAAAACAAGTTACTGTGACTCAAAAGACTATCAAATGAAACAGTTGCAGGTTGAGATACAGAAAGGATCCCTGTATTATAATCTGGACAATTCTTCACTTATTGAATTTTTCTGATCTCTTTCAGAAGAAAAGCAATGGAATCAAAGGTAGAACCCAGGTAGACCTTCTACTCCACAGACAAAGCTTTAATGCCTTGTATCAATATAGAATAAACTTGCCATCCTTTCTGTTCTTTTTGTTTAAAAAAAAAAAAAAGTCTATTTGGGGAACCTCATCGTTCTGCATTCTAAAGGAACACTTCCAGATTAAGTTCCCATTCGGGGTGTAAAGTCCAGTTTTAACTCCCAAAGTCTGCCTTCATTTAATGCAGTGGTCTCCAGACTGCGGCTATTTGCTTGGCCTTGAGGCACTATTCTTCCCACCGGCATTAGCAATGGGGCATAATTCCTACCACTGACACAAATGATGGGGCACCATTCTCTCATGGACACCAATGATGGGGCACCATTCTCTCATAGACATCAATGATGGGGCACTATTCCTCTCACAGGCACCAATGATGAGACACAATTCCTCTCACGGACACCAATGATGGGGCGCTATTTCCTTCATGGACACCAATGATGGAGCACTATTCCTCTCACGGACACCAATGATGGAGCGCAATTCCTCCCACTGATACCAATGATGGGACACTATTCCTCTCACTGACACCAATGATCGGGTGCTATTCCGCTCAAGGACACCAATGATGGGACACTATTCCTCATACGGACACCAATGATGGGACACTATTTCTCATACGGACACCAATGATGGGACACTATTCCTCATACGGACACCAATGATGGGACACTATTCGGCTTAATGTACACGTGACACTGTTTAAACTCCCTTGAACGATTTTAACTCGACAGCTAGAAACTGACGTTTAAAAACAACAGTTTAGCCGCATTTGCATCTAGAAGCGTTTTTTTTTAAAATGAAAGACGCCTATAAATGAAATGCTGCTGTTGGGGAAATTGCATGCTAAACGCAAATTACCGTGTTTAGGCGCATTTACAAGCTGTTACAGGCATTTGCCATTTCAAATGCCTCTGAACATCCATCCTGAATGCATTTTTTTGCTTTCCAAAATGCTTCTAAACTCAACTGCCTAGAAACGACTATAAATGACCCTGTCTTGTACATGTACTGATAAAATAACAGAGAAGAGTTCAGGGGCAGCTGATAAAAAAATGCCCAACTGCTCCTAAATGTCCGTTTATCAGCAGCAGTGTACATGAGGCCTTCCTCTCATGGACACCACTCCTCTCAGAAACACCAATGATGGGGCACTATTCTTCTCAGGCACACCAATGATGGAGTATTGTTACCGACGCCAGGACATTTTCTACTACCACTGGCCACAGTCCAGCCCCTCAAAAGGCTGAAGGACAGTAAAACGGCCCTTTGTTTAGAACATTTGGAGACCCCAGTTTTACGGCATCCTTTCAGAACTGCAATAAGAGATGCCAGAACACGCTCTGGCCAGGCCAGAGTCATGGAAGCTAAAAGATGTTGTCTGATACCATCTTGGAAACTAATGCATAACAGAACCAAAGAAGAAATCAACCTTTTATTTGTCTTGAAAAAAATGTAAGGCTTAGGTTATGGATGTGATTTTCCTGACTTATGACAACTGCTAGATAGGACTTCAGGCAAAGTATTTCCTTGGCTCAAGTTTTTCCAGTGATTGTAACCCAGAGCAGAGAACACCATGTCCAAGAGCTAATCAATTAGATACTCCTGTCCTGAGGACAAAAAAATCAGGAATCCACTTTATGACCAGAATAGAAGAAGTCACAAAGTGAGGAGTAACTAATTTGTCCTCACATAATAAAGGCCAATGTAACCCAGTCCTACACCTAAAGGCTATAAAGAACATCAGGGGACTGGACTCTACTATAGATTGTTTTGAGAAGCTCCTGTCACCCAAAGGGAAAATTATCTAGATGTCTCATCCTTTGGGATCATTTTTACATTTTTCAACGCTCCCATCTTTTGAGTTATTCAAATCACATTTTTAAGATCCTGAGGTGTGAACTGCAGAAGGGTGTGGAGGTAGAGGGGCTTGAAGTTGGAATAATACAATATTGATGTTGAAAGGATGCCACCATCCCTGTTCCACATTGAGTCCATGGAAGCCTTCATGAGTAAAGTCTACTTTGTTCTTTTCACCTTGTAAATGTAATCCTCACATAATGCTTTTTTTCCAGGACCTGAAAAGATTGTGTCCACAATTCCCACACTTTTAAAGAGAGAAAAAGACACAGCCAGCATGCCACATAAACTGTAAACCTAACACGAAAGCCAGGCAGACAAGGAAAAGTATGTGAAAACCACGAAGAAGACATCCTAGAGTCAAAGCCAATCATGCCTGATTCACAATGGCAATACTCAGGCAAACAGCCATCACCAAGAAAAGGTCTGGCCCTAGACCACCAGATGGAAAACCAACAGTATCAGACTTTAACAGAGCATTAAGATGATATGTACCTAATAGGACAGTGTCTTGTCATCCTCAGTCTTACCTCCAGCAACAGTACCGAGACAACGTCACCTAGAGCCCAGGGCGAACATAAACTGCACCCCCCAACATGCGTGAGTATTATGCATCAGCAAAAATACCCCCCCCTCGCCAAAAAAAAAAAAAAAAACAGGCACTAATCTGCATGATTATCCCCCAAGCATAAATTCTCCACCCTCCCAACACAAATCTCTGCCCCCTCCATCCCCCAACACAAATGCCCCCTCTAAAAAAAAACAAAAAAAAAAAAAAAACACCCCTCCTATCACAAATCCTCCACCCCTCAAATATCCCCTCCAAGTACTCCAAATTCCCCTACTAGCACAACCACCCCCCCCCCCCCAAAAAAAAGAAAATCTCCAAGCAGCAATCCCCTCCTCCCTCCCTCTACCATATCACCTCTTCTAGCGCAACCCCCCCCCCCTCCAAATTGACCCTCCTAGCACAAATCCTCTTCTCCAAACACAAATTACCCCTGAATCACCACTCCTAGCACACACTGCCAAATTTCCCCTCCTGGAAAAATTCTTACTCCCTGCTGCCCCCAAATTCCTCCTCCCAACACAAATTCCCTTCCCCCTCAATCTCCTTGTGGTGCCCACCACCTCTCATGATATCACAGTGCCCAGGGCAGCCGCCCCCTCCTACCCACCCCTTGTCCTGGCCCTGTCCAGCAGTGTTCATGATGAGGGAGTGTGAACTAGGAAAAAAAAAGCCAATCGTCCTGCTGCCGCTGTTAGAACAAGCATGCCCTTGTGCACCACCTAGATCGTTTCCCTGCCATCTGCACACCAGCTCTCGCCAAGGGAGTCCCTCCCCTTTTCATTTTCATTCATAACTCGGGATTCCATTGTGCCTGTATCATATCTGTTTAATTTATTCTTATTCTGTATACCCCCAAATATAACTCAATAACATTCAGGTTATATTCTGGTGGATCCATGAAAATAATCCTGAGACCTTAATCCACATGCACATAGAAATATTAAAGTTAAAGCGGTTGTCTACCCCCTTAAAGTCATTTTTACCTATAATAAGGCTTACCTGTAGGTAAAATGAATATCTCCTAAACCTGTACGGTTTAGGAGATATTCCACTTGCAATGCAGCCGCTGACATCACGGCACATACGCAGTGATGGCCCGGCGCTTAGCGCCGGAGCCGCAAACCCGGAAGAAGCCACACAGCGAAGATGTCCACTCCCTCTGCAGGGAATGGGCAGCCCTGCGGGAGCTTCGTTCTAAGGTGAGTATTTCATAATGTGAGTATTTCATAATGAGTTAGTATGCGGGGCATACTAACTCATTATGCCTTTGCCTTACAGATTTTTAATTTTTTTTTTGTGGGTAGACAACCGCTTTAACGTACACAATGCACCTATGCAATGTAGATGAAGGAGGGAGATATGCTTGTAGTCTTGTAAGAAGGTGACAACCCTGATCCTCCATAGATACAGTACAGTGAGTTAGTGAGGTCATCACACAACCAGAAGTGATGTAATTATTGGGTATACTGTGTGAGTTTGGTTTAGAGCACACCCAATGTGACAGTTACATTCCCGGCACAAGCCGGGAATATAACTGCCTTTTGAAACTATTAAATTGATGGGTTTAAGTTTCGCTTTAATGTGGAATCACTGATCAATATTAGGATAGGAGAGGTTTGCATACAGACACCTCTAAAAATATGATCCACCTTATATCGCTCTTCAAAAGGGGCAGCAAGGACTGCCACCAGTGTAAGCAAGCCCTAATTCATGGTAAACTGTATGTTTAACCTTTGTGAAACGGCTACTCTATCACACTGCATGAGAGATATTATAGTCTAATGTCTGCATTTCCCACCCAGCTCAATGAGGAACATGTGAAATGCGCTGATAAACAAATCATTCGTCCTTTGCCGTATTTCCTTTTCCCTTGCAGAACAAACTGGGCAGGTGGCATTTAAACACTGAACAGAAAGTTCAAGTCAGTCAAGCTGATAATGACGACAACGTTTCTGTAAATAACAAAGATCTCCTGAAAAGCGCACTTGACTTTTGTCCGCCAGCTCCCCTCCTGCTGAACGCACACAGCGGACTGGCAGAAAGTCTTTTTGTTTGACAAGTTTAAGCTGAGAGGTTTATCTGCAGTGACTGTCAATCAGACGCTGCATGGGGCCGTACACAATGCATGCAGCCACGGGGAGGTCAATGAATGATGTGCTTCTAGGCCAAAGCTGCCAATTTATAGAGACGTTTTTTCTTATAATTGATTGTGACAGCAAATCAAAGAGGGATCAAATGGAATTTACATGTAGTAAATATTTAAAGCTGAACTCCAGTGTCTTCTACTGGAATTGCTTACTCTGATTTCACTGTACACTCTGAGCTTCTCACAATGTGCATTAGACACTGCAGCAAGACCAGCGGAGAAAACCTAATTTCTTGGCTGGAGGACGTCCAGCATCACCTAGCACAGGGTTTCTCAAACAGGTTTTCATGGAACCATAGGGTTCCTCCAGAGGTTACCAGGGGTTCCTTGAGCAATTTCTGAATCTCAGATAAGTTCCCACTGACACCATTGTTTTTATTTAGCCATCTATGAGGGGGTAATTCTTCTCAATGACCACAAGTGTACAGAGCATTCTTCCCATTGACCATCACACTAATGTATGAGTTGTAGATATAGAAACTTTAATCAGGGGTTCCTTGAGACCGGAAAGTTCCTCTAATCTAGCACTTTCCTCCCCAGCCTGACTTCCCTGCTCTGCCCCTTTTTCTTGTTCAAGTATTTTTTTTGTAAGAAAGTGGTGGTCAGATGACCCAACAAGTTAACAAAAGGGGATCACCCCATGGAAACACAGAAATGCAGTAAGATATGGCAGGTGGAAAATATCAAAAGTGAGGGTACATTGGTACAATTTGAGCTGGTGATGTGATACACCCGATTGCCATTAGTACAGAAGCTCAAGTACAATGTGGTACTTATTCATAACAATGGAGTCCAATACAGCTAAAGGGAGTTGAGGGTTTACATATGTACAAAATATGTTGCTTTAAGTCTTCTAAGGTATGCATTAGGAACAATACAGGTGCATAGAAAGGTTAGCCGCTTGCCCAGTGAGAAATAAGGGGGTTGAGCGCTCTTACATGAACTGAGCGTTGGGGTGCATATTATCTGCTAGTGTAAAATCATGAGCCATACCCCACTCCCAGAGGGGTGTCAAGGGGATAGTCAAGAAAGGAACAAAGGGGGATTAGGGAAGAGATAAGGGGAGATCAGAGAAGGATTAGGGGGGGGGGGGGGAGACGCCGGGAGGGGAAGGGAAGCCCAGTGGAGTCTAGTGGCATTTAATTTTGTGGCCCCTAAGGTGCAGTCAGTCAAGGAAGAAGGAGAGTGTTATCAAAGTCTGATAGGAGAAAGTGGTGTACCCATGGTTGCCAAAGGCATTTGAGGGAGTCAATGATCACTGCTTCAATTTTGGCGTGTATCATGGCCTTGGTGACTCTGTGTTTGGTCTTCATGATTTGTAGGGTCGGCGTTTTGGTCTGCCCCTTTTATTTATTGAATTTCAGTTCAATCATGGAGGCTCAGTATCACATTCGGGTTTTAGATAGAGCAGTGTAAGCGCAAATGAAGCCTGCCCAGAAACAATCGCTCTTCCAGACGGACATCCACCTGACAAGGTATGTTATTTGCATACCTCCTCCCAGGAGGTTCTGAGGTAGCGTGCCGTTTTCAGGAAGAATCCTGTTGGCCCCACACACCTGGCATGATTTTCCTGCTTCACATAGAGAAGCACAAAGACCCAGTGTGATTTCCATTTTCTAGTGAAGTTTAAATAGTTTGCATGGACTAAGCTGGTCCAAACAAACTATTTACTTTACTAATACATGCAGTGGCTGTCGGGCGCTGCATGAACGGTATGCAGCCTCAGCTACATACAGTATACAGCGCTGTGTTCTGGCAGTGGGACGGGAACTTCTCAGCCCACTCCCAGAACAAAATTGAGCCAGGCTGAGCGCTGCCCAGCCATTCACAGGGAACTTTGTAGCTTATTATTATTATTACAGGATTGATATAGCGCCAACAGTTTACGCAATGCTTTACAATATAAAAGTGAGACAAAACAGTTACAATACAAAGGATTAAGAGGGCCCTGTTCAGAATAGCTTACAATCTAACAGACTTATGAATGAATACAAAGCTTCTTCTGATTGGCTGAGGCAGAAATATGATGACATGATCCCAGACTCAGCCAGGGGAAGATTTGTATTCATTCATAAAATAGAAAGTTCCCTGTGAATTGCTGAGGAGCACTCCTTTAGAGACTGTTTTGTTCCATACCGCTAGAAATAAAACAATAATTTTGACTTAGATGGCTGCTGCACCGATCCCTGCATCTGTCCCCTGCCAGCTGTACACCGAGAGATGAGCGATCAAAAACTGCTGATTGCTCACTTCTCTGTATTCAGTCTGCAGAGAGCTGGTGACTGTCAGTCACTGCTCTGTGCTCTGCCCCTCCAGTGCTCACTAGAGTGCCGGGTGTGTAGGGATGGGAGCGGCTGGCTCAGTCTTTCAGCGGCATGCTGAGGATGGCCCGTAAATGGGACACAAAATTGCAGAACGAAGCGCACTACTGCAATCCATAGCGGAAGAATGTCCAAAATAGCTTTGGCCCTACTTGTCCTTTAAACTTCACCACAACATGGAGATCAGCTTTAAAATAAGGTTTTACTACTTGGAAGATATCAGCGTATGGGCATTCGCTGGTCTACCTACCCTCTAGGCGTCATGTGGGTCCTGGGCTTACACAAAAAAGGTAGATCGAAGGCTTAAACATTTTTTGATTATTTTTTTTTTGATAGAGTACAGAAGGGTAAAAACATTTGCCAGGGTTTTCTTTTTTAATCAATTAAACAACTCCATAAATTTGCCTGATATTACGTTAGTTCATTTTGCTTTTTGATTGAACACTGCTGCAATAACTGTATTCAAATTTGAAACCGTGCCACGCTAGCCCCGTACACACGATCAGAAAATCGGATGAAAAATACCGCTTTCTAATCTATTGTACGATAATCGGATCGTTAGTACAGAGCTTTCGAGAGCCGATCATGACAGTTCATCTGATATTATCCGTGCGGACATGATAAGACATGCAGGAAAGATTTTCTCGTACGATGCCCGATCGTACGATTTTTGTTTAATCAGTGCAATACAAATACACTACAACACATCACATCACTTCCGATTTTTTATTCGGTCGTACAAGAATTTTTGTACGACCGAATAAACTCTTCTAATTCGGTCTGAAATTAGCATGCAAAACAAAAAAAAAACAGACGATCATTCGTCTGATAATCTCATTGTGTGTACTGGGCGTTACCTTCTAGAGGTCAGACTTTATTTTAATTTCTTACAAAATTTCATACACTACTTGGCCAGAGATTGGTGAACACCTGGCCATTGCTACCAAAACAATCCTGTTGGAAATAATTTTTCAAAACCATGGACATTAACCACTTCAGCCCCGGAAGGATTTACCCACTTCCTGACCAGGCCATTTTTTGTGAATCAGCACTGCGTTGCTTTAACTGACAATTGCGCGGTCGTGCAACGCTCTACCCAAACAAAATTGACATCCTTTTTCCCCACAAGTAAATCTTTCTTTTGATGGTATTTGATCACCTCTGCGGTTTTTGTTTTTTGCGCTATAAACAAAAAGACAGCGTCAATTTAAAAAAAACACTATATTTTTACTTTCTGCTAGAATACATATCCAAAAAAATATATTTTAAAAAAATGTATTCATCAGTTTAGGCGAATATGTATTATTTTACATATTTTTGGTAAAAAAAACCCCACAAAAAGCGTATATTGATTGGTTTGCGCAAAACTTATCGCGTCTACAAACTATGGGATAGATTTAGGGACTTTTCGTTATTTATTGTTTTTACTGGTAATGGCGGCGATCTACGATTTTTATCAGGACTGCGACATTGCGGCAGACAGATTTGACCCCAAATGACACTTATTGGGGACCAGTGACATTATTACATTGATCAGTGCTATAAAAATGATCAATCTAAAAATGACACTGGCGGGGAAGGGGTTAACACTAGGGGGCGATCAAAGAGTTAAGTGTGTTCCCTTGGTGTTTTCTAACTGTAGGGGGAATGGGCTCACTGGGACATGACAGAGATCTCTGTTCCCGAACACTGGAAACAGAAGATCTCTGCCATGTCATCTGGCAGAATGGGGATCCTCCTTATCTACATAGGCAGATCCCCAATCTGCCTCTGTACACCGTGATCGCGGGTCGCCGGTAGACATGGAGTCCGCCGACCCCGCGGGCAAGCTTCCGAGGCGCGCGTTCCCACTCTACCATATGTACGAACCGAAATACTGGTATGGTGGTTCGCGCTAGCCGACCACCTTGCTGCAGTATATCTGTGTGAGCTGGTCGGCAAGTGATTAATATGAAGTTGGCCTCCATTTTGCAGCTACAACAGCCTCCACCCTAATTCAAAGGCTTTTCACAATATTTTGAGGTTCATCTGTGGGAAATTGTGCCCATTCTGCCAAAAAAGCAATTGTGCAGTCATCTCCTGATGTTGGATGAGAAGACCTGGTTCACAATCAGCATTTCAGTTACGCCCAAAGCTGGTCAGAGGTCAGGGCTCTGCGCAGGCCACTGGAGTTCCTCAAAACCAAACCCATCAAACCATGTCTTTATGGAACTGGCTTTGTGCAAAGTCATACAAGAAAAGAAATGGGCTTTCCCCAAACCGTTGCTACAAGCTGGAAGCGCACAACTGTCTAAAATCTTTTTGCATACTCTAGCATTAACTTGTACACCTTCACTGGACTCCATATTCAGAGGGGTATCCACATACTTTTGTCCATATTGTGTAGATATTTTAAAAAGCTAATTTTGTATGGCAGGCAATGAGGCTTAATCAAGCTGCAGCTTGACTGCTACTCTGGAGGTTGCATAACTCAAATTACAGCTATTACGGAACTCAAATGAATATAATATTGGAAGCGCTGATTGTGCAACTGCATCCACATGCAAATAAACATTACATTTACAGTATCTCACAAAAGTGAGTACACCCCTCACATTTTTGCAAATATTTTATTCTATCTTTTCATGCGACAACACTGAAGAAATGACACTTTGCTACAATGTAAAGTAGTGAGTGTACAGCTTGTATAACAGTGTAAATTTACTGTCCCCTCAAAATAACTCAACACACAGCCATTAATGTCTAAACCGCTGGCAACAAAAGTGAGTACATCCCTAAGTGAAAATGTCCTCATTGGGCCCAATTAGCCATTTTCCCTCCCCAGTGTCATGTGACTCGTTAGTGTTACAAGGTCTCAGGTATGAATGGGGAGCAGGTGTGTTAAATTTGGTGTTATCACTCTCACTGGTCACTGGAAGTTCAACATGGCACGTCATGGCAAAGAACTCTCTGAGGATCTGAAAAAAAGAATGGTTGCTCTACATAAAAGATGGCCTAGGCTATAAGAAGATTGCCAAGACCCTGAAACTGAGCTGCAGCATGGTGGCCAAGACCATACAGCGGTTTAACAAGACAGGCTCCACTCAGAACAGGCCTCTCCATGGTTAACCAAAGAAGTTGAGTGCACATGCTCAGCGTCATATCCAGAGGTTGTCTTTGGCAAATAGACGTATGAGTGCTGCCAGCATTGCTGCAGAGGTTGAAGGGGAGGAGGGGGAGGTCAGCCTGTCAGTGCTCAGACCATACGCCGCACACTGCATCAAATTGGTCTGCATGGCTGTCGTCCCAGAAGGAAGCCTCTTCTAAAGATGATGCACAAGAAAGCCCACAAACAGTTTGCTGAAGACAAGCAGACTAAGGACATGGATTACTGGAACCATGTTCTGTGGTCCGATGAGACTAAGATAAACTTATTTGGTTTAGATGGTGTCAAGCGTGTGTGGCGGCAACCAGGTGAGGAGTACAAAGACAACTGTGTCTTGCCTACAGTCAAGCATGGTGGTGGGAGTGTCATGGTCTGGGGCTGCATGAGTGCTGCCGGCACTGGGGAGCTACAGTTCATTGAGGGAACCATGAATGCCAACATGTACTGTGACATACTAAAGAAGAGCATGATCCCCTCCCTTCGGAGACTGGGCCGCAGGGCAATATTCCAAAATAACGACCCCAAACACACCTCCAAGACGACCACTGCCTTGCTAAGGAAGCTGATGGTAAAGGTGATGGACTGGCCAAGCATGTCTCCAGACCTAAACCCTATTGAGCATCTGTGGGGCATCCTCAATCTGAAGGTGGAGGAGCGCAAGGTCTCTAACATCCACCAGCTCTGTGATGTCGTCATGGAGGAGTGGAAGAGGATTCCAGTGTCAACTTTTAAAGCTCTGGTGAACTCCATGCCCAAGAGGGTTAAGGCAGTGCTGGAAAATAATGGGGGCCACACAAAATATTGACACTTTGGGCCCAGTTTGGACATTTTCATTTAGGGGTGGGCTCACTTTTGTTGCCAGCGGTTTAAACATTAATGGCTGTGTGTTAAGTTATTTTGAGGGGACAGCAAATTTACACTGTTATACAAGCTGTACACTCACTACTTTACATTGTAGCAAAGTGCCATTTCTTCAGTGTTGTCACGTGAAAAGATATAATAAAATATTTACAAAAATGTGAGGGGTGTACTCACTTTTGTGAGATACTGCAGATATAGTGATGGTATACAGACTTTCCATGGTTACTGCTGCTCAGAAAAGTCCATGTCTGATTTGTCAGCAGTTTGGCCAAATATCAGCAAAAACACTAAATCCTATTCTTAACCACTTGCCGACCGCCGATCGGCATCTGACGGCGGCAAAGTGGCTCGTTCCCGCAAATCGCCGTCATACGAGGGCGGCTGCGGGAACGAGTTTAGTGAGCGTGCGCGCGCCGCCGGAGGCGAGCCCGTGCGCTCACTGTGTCCAGGGGGGGCCAGGGAGCGGGTGCGGCAGCTTCGATTGCCGCCGGCTACCCGCGATGGCCCCCCCGGAGCGAGTGAGCGGAGGTCCGTGTATGTAAACACGGACCTCCGCTCTGTGTGAGGGGGAAGGGCTGTGATCACAGCCTTCCTTTACGTGAAGGCTGTGACCACTTCCCTTCCCCAGCTAGGCAATCCCCCCTACAGTAAGAACACGCCCAGGGAACATAGTTAACCCTTAGCGCGCCCCCTGCAGGTTAACCCCTTCACTGCCAATGGCATTTACACAGTAATCAGTGCATTTTTTATAGCACAGATCGCTGTATAAATGCCAATGGTCCCAAAAAAGTGTCAAAATGGTCCAACATGTCCGCTGAAATATCGCAGTACCGCTAAAAATCGCAGATCGCCGCCATTATTAGTAAAAAATTAAAAACCCCAAAAATGAATTCTCATCATCCGTAAACGCGACCACTTTTGCGCAAACCAATCAATAAACGCCGATTGCGATTTTTTTTATCGCAAATATGAGGAAGAATATAAATCAGCCAAAAACGGTAAAAAAAAATGTTTTTTTATATTTTTTTTTGGATTTGTATTTTAGGAAAAAGTAAGAAATTTGGGTTTTTTTGCAAAATTGTCGCTCTTCTTTTGTTTATAGCGGCGAT
>BLSH010549800.1:479568-496155 GCA_018402905.1 Glandirana rugosa
GACAGGGCCGAGCCACAAAATTATCTTTACGACCACTTGAAGTTTTTACTTCTATGTAGTGTTAAAGTGGACCATCACTCTCCCAATCAACATTGACTATTCTTAATCCTCATGCTGTTAGAATTTGTAGATAGGAAAGTAGATCATATTTACTTGTTTTTTTGGGGTTTTTTTTTTTTACAATTCTTCAGTTACTTCCTGGTTTCTTGCCTAGGCAAACAATGCCATACATCCCAGGACCAGGAGGGTCAACAACTGGGTTACTTTTTAAGTAACCCAGGAGTCTTCGGGGGGGGGGGGGGTTCCCAGCCAAGCACACTCTCCTGCATGCATGCCTGAGCTAAGGGCATATGGATTCAAGGAAGTAAATTCTACATGAATCACCTGCCCTTACTCAAGATGGCCATGGCCAGAAATGTTAGGGGGTTCTTTTTCAACAAAATAAAGCATAGAGACATGGATGGGGGAGTTTGCTTTGAACATTAAAAATAAATAAATAGTGTTTTTGGTTTGTGGTGCTCAGATGCAGTGAAGATCCGCTTTAAGGAGGGGTCTAGGGAATAATGTTAACCATAATTAACCGTGTCTGTGCTGTGCTGGGAGATCTTCATTATCAGTTGTAAAATACTCAAGAACACTATCTGTCCTAACAAAGGGTTGAAGATCTCAAGGCTTGGATGGTATAGTGTATGGTAATGCACATTTAAACAAATCTATCCCCTGCAAGTTCTTTTGAACAATACAGGCTGCCTATAGAGTCCTATGTATAACTTTGCACCAAAGAAACTATAGAATGGTAAAAAAAGAAATGTTTCTTTCTATTATGTTTAGGTATGCTGTGTGAATGGGAACACATACATATAGTGGGGTTTTCTCAAATTTTGCTGCAGTGGTGAAAGTAAGGCACAGCACCCTCTATTGTCATTGGTATTAGTAAGGCTGGTTCATTGCAGACAACGCGCCACCAGGCACTGATTAATAAGGCCGGTCATACACGGTACGAATTCAGCAGGTACTGGCCGAGATTCAACTCATTAATGGGCAGGCTGAATGTACCAAGTTGATCGATCGATCAACTTGGGTACAACCAGCCTGCCAGATTCGCACAGGCTTTTCTGGGTAACAGAGACAACCAGAGGCATCTTATGGGGTTTGCTCTTAGGAAGGGCAGTTTACAGAATAGGTTCCTTTAATATTATTACGAGAGAATATGGCTCCCCCTGCTGAGAATATACAAAAGCTACATTTAAATTTATTTCTACTCACAGAATGAGAAAGTATTGATTGTCAATGCAACACAGTGTCACTAATTCTCTATTAAAGAACAGTAAATAGTTACGTGGTCACCATAGTGCCCTATCAGCCCCATGTTGTGCTGTATACAGTGCTCAAAACATTTTATATGGTATGACGTAGGCCTGTAAGAACACAGCAATGGCAGTGAATGCGTTAAGCCTGCAGACATCCTTATGTGGATGGCTGTTAAATTTTCTTGAAACAAAACAATAGTTCTGTGCGCTGCATTCTTTCCAAATGACTCCAGCATTCTCCTGTTTCTTGACAACCTGAAACGAGGTGCTGTAGATCCACATTTGTAGAACAGACTGAAGGGACTAATATTGCACAGTGAAAAGACCTTGACCCCATGGTGTCACTGAATTGCCAGCACTGAGTAAAGCAGCATGCTGGGTGTAACTGGGGCTCATGAACATGTAAGCCTACTCCTTAACACAAGGAGTAATTTCTAAGGAAAGCTTTCCTAAAGCAAACCCTGCAGTAAAATGCAAGGTCCCTATACTAAATCAGTACAGTAGGGTACAAAAAAAGTTATGTTGTATACTTGCCTTACCCTTGTTTTTTGCAAGCCAAACTTTAAAAAGAGGAGGGGGCTCCTTCCAACACAATCCTGGAAATGTTGAAGATCAAATATCTCATGAGAAGATGCTCTTGTGTTAGATTAGAGTGTCTTCTGGAAAGATTTGGCCTTTTGGTCGAGGCCGGGGCAATTTTTGTTACCAGGCTGCAAGGCCATCCATTATATTGCACATTGGCACCCCTATTTATTTTCCCTCCATGCGTTTTGTCACTGCCCTTTATGTGTGTGTCCATTTTTAACTTACTAAGGATGGTAGGATGCAGGTCTTCTGGCCTGCCCTGGAGTCTACTGTTTCATAGTAGCTTGAGTCAGAGCTGGACCATCTACAGGGCAAACTAAGCACGAGCCTAGGGTCTGGTGTATGCCAAAAGGGGACTAGCTGCAATCTTCAGTCACAGAATAAACCAGTGCAAACTTGTTAAAGATCTGCACTTAGGGATGTAGAGCGGAGAAGATGCTTTTGGTTTGGAGTCCCACAATCTTGCTCCTAACTTCCTGACACCCATCAGCAGGCTCAATTCATCCTGTTTCCACCAGATAACATCGCTGTGTCCCCTGCGAGTCTTGCTATGTCTTCTACTGGCAGTTCATCCACTCCTCCATCAGTCAAAAAGCCTCCCGTGGCACCGGCCTTGTGTGAGGATGCCATCTTGTCCAGAAGATTCCATGTATGGCCCATAGGTTCCATCCTCCCCTGACCCAGGGGTCTCTTTTCAGAAGAGCCCCATGTCCATTATTAGTGGTCAGCTTCACCTAGCCCCGAAGAAAGGGGGCTGCCAATTGTTTTGGCTAGGTAGACCAGAGTGTGCCTTACCCCTGTCAGCAGTCTTCCACCCAGGAGAGTCAGGGAGGTCCATCCTCTTCAGAAAGGGAACTTGATGCATCGGGGGAGATTTACCAAAACTGGTAAACATAGAATATGGTGAAGCTGTGCATAGCTTCCAGGTTTTATTACCAAAGCTTAATTAAACAAGCTGTAGTTAAAAGCGGATTGTGTGCAGCAGTTTTAGTAAATCTCACCCACCCTGTGCATTTTTTTGTAGGTGTTTATGCACACTTTTGGTTTTTGGTTCACATACCCCTGTGGAAGTCTGTGTGGACGAAACGCGTCGGGTGAGGTGATCCTGCTCCCTATTATTACTGCGCTATTTGTTGCCAGATGTTTGGAATTCCACATCACTTATTACAAGTTTCTAGCATGTAAGTGCGATTCTTCTTTTTTTAATAAATTTCCCCTTAAACGATATCACACTGCGTAGCACCTTTTTTGTCCCTGCTGAGGTCTATTTTGATGCTCCTTGGGCTTTTCCTGGTCCAGATTTTGATCTGAGCAGTCTTTGGATCTCTGTGGAGTGATTATTCTATGTTCCTGTGCAGTGGGAGTTTAATCACGAATTGATGTCCTGGAAGGTTGATCTCATTTCCATTCAATGCGTATATACCTAGAGTTATCTGGTAAGAGTACCCCATCTTGAAATGGTGGAAGTTCACTTTGCATGCTGGTGGATTCTAGGACTGTAGTTCACTACTCATCATACATGGAGAGATTTAACAAGACCGAATTGACCTTTATGGACTAAATTAATTCATTTATGATTTTCACATATATATGTTTTTTTCCCTTTCTTGATGTATGTTGCACATTGCGTAATATTTATTCACACTGATAAGCACTTTAGTGTCTAATATATGGACATTTTATTTATCGTGATTGTATATCACTACTAATAGTGGGATTGCATTTGAGGTTTAATAGCGCTGCACTGTTTTGTACCTAATTTATGTTCAGTTTTTGTTAAAATTGATTGTGCTGGCAGCTTGTATTGTACATTTATACAGGTAGCGCAGTATTCCATCTACTATGTGTTCACATGTGTTTAGTTTTTATGCACTGTGAGCTGAGGAAGGAAAAAAAAAATTTTCCCCAGAAATCTTACTGGAAGGGTAGTGACATCAAGCCCTGCAATGTGGACGAAGAGGGTATAAATGTTAACCTTTTTCTTACATTTTTCAACTACCTATATGCAGCGATAGAGAGGGGGTCCATGTCTATTAAAAGAGATGTATGTTTGTATTTATTTTTTCCAGATTAATACTTACCGATGCTGCATCTGTCCCCTGGAGCCTCTACAATGAGAACCGAGCAATCGAACACTGCCAAACGCTCAGTTCTGACAGCTCCCTGCTCTGCCCCCTCCTCGCTCACTGGGGCGCTGGGCTGTGGAGGGGACGGCTGGCTCAGGCTCTCAGCGACTTGCTGAGAGGCTGAGCTGGGTGTCAGTCCAGGCACCTGGCGGATCCAGACTCCATTGTGATGACGCGGTGCCTGGACCGACTTCTGTGACATCAGCAGAGAGCGGACTTCAGCCAAAATGGGACACAGGAGTGCATAACGAACTGCACTCCTGTGATCCAAAAGAGAAGTACAGCCAAACAAGCTTTGGCTATATTTCTCCTTTACGTGGAAATTGCATCTTACAGCAAGGTCAACATTAATTGTTTTATAGCAGCTTGAGTCAGAGCTGGACAATCTACAAGGCAAACTAGGTAGGGGCCGGGGCCTGGTGGATGCCAAAGGTGCCTAGCTACAATCTTTAGCCTCTCAAACCAGGAGATGGTGCAAATTGGTCAAAGCTTTGCAATTGTCCATCACTTAATAACAGAGGAAACGCTTGCAGGCAATTGTGTCTCTGATAAAACAATGCAAATGAGTGACTTCTCTATGCTTATTATAGTACTTACTAAGGGACTGGCCAAGAAGGACAAAGCTGCTACCTTTCCTAGGGCCCCATTTAGCCTTAATACATTACTGGCCGAGGTCCATTTTAAAAATGTAGAAACAGCAAAATAGAATGGAGATGGGGGGGGGGTTACTACAGCTCTAATAAACCTGAAAAGTCCCCACAACACCAGTGATCTGATGCATCTTTACAGATCTACAGAGATACATCTGGAGCAGACAGACGCTGTGCGTCAACAGCCTGTACTTACACTTCTGTAGTAAACACAGTCTGTGGTGTACACACAGCGTGGGCCGGCACAGCTGCACATTTCAGTGTTCGCAATCTGCACCCATTTCCATTCCTGAGCACACCAAGCCATGCTGTGATATGACTGCTACCGAAAGTGCACCGTTGTAATGCGAACGATAAAATGTGCTTGATTTTACTGCACACCCCTGCTTTTACAGTTCATGTCACTGATTGCTGCTAAAAGTTGATAGCATCAATAGAGCTGCTAAAAAATCTAGAAATGAACACAGGAAATGTATAAACATGGGGATTATAGTGAACATTGGTCTTCCTGGATTTGTCCTTATCCTCTGCAAATTTATCAACACACCTATCCCGTTACTTAGAAATCCAGGGAATGAAAATCTAGCGAAAACTTAAATTGGCAAATTTGCGGCCATAAAGAGTCTATATAGGAAAAATATTCAAAGAATCTTTTCAGCTGGTGACACCGGTCACTTCCAAAGGTCAGAGTATATGAATGTTAACTGGCAAATTCCTCTAAAGTAATTGGCGGTGAATTATAGGCAGTGCAGATGACCCAATGGAAAAACTGATGAACCAGCGGTGTGAAAGGAGCAAATGATCAGTCGTTCCTTTATAATGACCAGGAACCAAAACAAATAAGCAGCTTGTACGTAACCACAGAAAACTTGGATGGAGAAATAGGAAAAATAAATTAAGTACAAAAATATATCATCACATCTCTATACATTATCCACACTGTACACAATGTATGTATATATATATATATATATATATATATATATATATATACACATATACACACATACATACATACATACACACACACACACATCCCTAACTACAGATCCCTGCAGCTAGCTAGGCACACAATTTACACATTCCTGAGCTAGAGCACCTCTCCCAAGAGAGAAGCACTCTGCCCGCAATTGTATAAAGGTTTCTTGACTGACGACAGATGGGGATGAGCAGCCGTTCCATCCCTGGAATCCTAAGAGAAGAAAGGTGAACCTAACTACAAATAATCTTAAATAAACAGGTTCATTGAGAGGGAGCTACCTCTATTCTACCATGTGTTTACATTTCTGAACATATAATATAGTCCAAATGATATATATTTTTTTTTTTGTGATTTACAGTAAGGGGAAATATTTGATCCCCTGCTGATTTTGTACGTCTTTCCACTGACAAAGAAATTATCAGTCTATAATTTTAATGGTAGGTTTATTTTAACAGTGGGAGACAGAATAATAACAAAAAATATCCAGAGAATCGTATTTCAAAAAAGTTACAAATTGATTTGCATTTTAATGAGTGAAATAAGTATTTGATCCCCTATCAATCAGCAAGATTTCTGGCCCCCAGGTATCTTCTATACAGGTAATGAGCTGAGATTAGGAGTACTCTCTTAAAGAGAGTGCTCCTAATCTCAGTGTGTTACCTGTGTAATAGACACCTGTCCATAGAAGCAATTAGTCAATCAGATTTCCATCTCTCCACCATGGCCAAGACCAAAGAGCTGCCCAAAAATGTCAGGGACAAGACTGAAGACCTACAAAAGGCTGGAATGGGCTACAAGACCATCGCCAAGCAGCTTGGTGAGAGGGTGACAGTTGGTGCGATTATTCGCAAATGGAACAAACACAAAATGACTGTCAATCTCCCTCGGTCTGGGGCTCCATGCAAGATCTCACCTCGTGGAGTTTCAATGATCATGAGAATGGTGAAGAATCAGCCCAGAACTACACGGGAGAATCTTGTGAATGATCTCAAGGCAACTGGGACCATAGTCACCAAGAAAACAATTGGTAACACTACGCCATAAAGGACAGAAATCCTGCAGCACCCGCAAGGTCCCCCTGCTCAAGAAAGCCCGTCTGAAGTTTGTTAATGAACGTCTGAATGATTCAGAGCAGAACTGGGTGAAAGTGTTGTGGTCAGATGAGACCAAAATTGGGCTCTTTGGCATCAACTCTACTTGCTGTGTATGGAGGAGGAGGAACGCTGCCTATGACCCCAAGAAGATCATCCCCACCATCAAACATGGAGGTGGAAACATTATGCTTTGTGGGTGTTTTTCTGCTAAGAGGACAGGACAAACTTCACCACATACAAGGCAACAGTTCTGGGCACAACCCTTCTTCAATCCAAAAGGAAATACAATGCATGAAACATTTTTCTCTTTATATTTAGTCCCCCTGAAATAACATATCACATGATTACCTTCAAAAGGTATCAGTTACATCAATTAGTACATCATTCACAAACAGGTGATGATTGCCGCAGATTTTACTTTCATAGGAGGCTGTTTATCCTGTTCCGGACCAGCTCGGGTACATTTACTGCTGCAGAGTGGCAGATTAACACGAATCGCCGTCTATAAACTGCGATCCACGCACCGGGGGGGTGAGCGCATGCCGCCGGTGGCGCGCTCTAATGCCCGCTGCAAGCTCCCTGAGCGGATCCACAGGTCGGGCGGACTCAATGTCCGCCGGCGAACCACAATCATCTGTTAGAAAAGAAAAGTGGGGAACCGCTGATGTAAACACGACGGTTCCAACTGTGTCAGACGGCATGACAGAGATCTACTGATCTCTGTTATCGGGATCAGTTAGATCTCTTATGCCTCTGGTAGCCCAGCCCCCTCACAGTTAGAACACGCCTAGGGAACACAGTTAATTCCTTGATTGCCCCCCTGCAGGTTAACCCCTTCACTGCAGGTGACATTTACACAGTAATCAGTGGCTATTTAAATTTCTGATTGCTGTATAAATGTCAATGGTCCTAAAAAAAGTGTAAAAAATGTCCAACATGTCCGCTGCAATATCGCAGTCCCGATAAAAATGAAGAAAGGCAATACAGTCCACCAAATACAGAGTAATTCTAAGGCAGATCTCCAATGGGCCCCCGCCTACATCCCCACTTCCATATCCCTTTCCCGCACTACTCCTCTAACTGATCACTGGCAGTACAAGATTAAAAGACGTATTTATTACAGGTACGTATACAGCACAGTTAATTTACGCAGCGCTTTACATATATATTGTACATTCCCATCAGTCCCTACCCTCAAAGAGCTTACAATCTAAGGTCCCCAGCTCACATTCATATATACACATACTAGGGTAAATTTAGACATGAGACAATTAGCCTACCCACATGTCTTTGGAGTGTGGGAGGAAACCGGATTACCAGTAGGAAACCCACGCAGGCACAGGGAGAACATGCAAACTCCAGGTAGGCAGCGTCATGGTTGGGATTCCAATAGACAACCCTAGTGCTGCCAGGCGGAGGTGTCAACCACTTAGCCACTGTGATGATGTATCTAAATGCCTTTTAAAAGTTCTAAAGCCATGGTCAAGCTTCCTTGGCCCTGGTCGATACTTCCAGGCCTGCCGATGCCGGTGCCCCCTGCCGCATGTTGTAGCACCTTGGTCTAACCTATATAACTAGAGGACTCAGAGGTGTCGTAGGGGTTGGAGGAGAGAACCTTGGTGCATGGTGGAAGACAAAGGCATTCAACACTCCCTGAAGTGTCAAATACCAAGTAACTGAACAAAACTGCAGCATTCAAACAGATTAGAGGAAGGACACATGGGTCATGAGAGAAGTAAGTTTAAAGAATATGCACATCCAACATTTCATATTCCTGATATGTGCCTGCTGTAACATGTACTTGTATGGAAAAGTACCCTGTTCTCTTTGTTTTGCTTCCTTTGTGTGAAATCCCTGGTGTTCCTGCCAGTTCCTCTGCTTTCCTATTAAAAACTGACCACACTAAGCAGGAGAACACAGTGTGGTCTAGCTATGCTGGGCCTGCTCTCCTCCAATGATCAGACTTGTCCTGGCAAGACCAGTGTGCTGCTGTCCCGCCCCCCCAGCTCGTATGCAACTGAAAACAGAGGTCATGTGATCACCTACAAAAAGGTGGGGGGAGGTATGTATAATGTGTTTTATATGCATACACATATGTTTTACCTTTCACTTCTATTTTAGAAGGAATGGGTTGTTTTACAAGGTGAGGCTTTACATATACTTTAAGAGCTCTCCTTTTGCAGGGAAGCTTCACATTGATCACTGTGGCTTGGTTTTAAAGCAGCATTTAAGTACAAAGTGATCAATGTAGATCTAATCAAAGCAAAGGCCAAAAAATGATTCGCCACAAACATTTTTTAAGGTACAATTAATTGATTAGGATTCCTAAGTCAGAGAACTACTAAAATGCCTTAAAAGCACCCCACTACTACAAATACAAAAAAAATCTTAAAGGCAGGAATTTAAATCTGGGTGAACGCCATGCCTCTAGCAGGTTTCCATCTGGAATGAATGGGAAAACCATATGCTAACAGTTAGAATCGGCACTATGTGCACCTGATTGTGCATTCTTTCTAGGAAATGTAGAACGCAGATCACAGGAACATATGCACGCTGTGTTTGAAGAAAAAATATAAATTCTGGGAATGAGTGTTCCCAGTATCCCTTAACACCAGAGGCGATGTACAACATGTTATTAATATTGCCAATGATGTACCAAGCGCAACATCGCAGATGTATGTGCAGACATCTGACACAGGCAGTATATTTATGCAATATAAATGATTACTTAGGACTTGACTATGATACCTGAAATGATCAGTAATCATGTAACAATGAACAACTCTGCAAGAAATGTAAGCACAATTGGCTTATGGTGTTAAAAGCCTGATTGCAATTTGGGTGTTTTAGATAAAATTAGATCCCCAGCAGTGGGTAAAAATAAAAAACAGCTTTGGTTGGTACTCACCCATGCTCTGGTGCTGAGCTGCTTCACATCTGAATGACGCCCGGCATCATATAGTGATCCATTTCCTGTGAGCCCAGGGTGTCAAGGCTCCACCCTCAACTGTCCTAAATTCATAGGAATTGGTGCAGAAACCAGCAGCATGTCAGTATGCGTCTCTGCTCTCTACAGCATTTAAGATCTGCCCACCGCTTGGGGGACAAAAGAGGGCAAAGAAGACCTGTGACATAATTCTGGGGTGGGTACTGAGAAGCGCCCAGTACAAAAGTTAATTTTCTTAGAGGTCTTTTTGAAATCTTGATAAAGACATTCAATTCTTCAAACGTGATATTAAAAGGTTCTTTTTTCTTTTTTTAAAAGAACAAATATTTTGCACACAGTAGCCCCGATCCTCTTCTTCAAAACCAGTGCCCCAATAGCAAGCTGCTCGCTCTGGGGGCACTGGTGCATGCTCGCTTCACAGCCTCGCCCTATGCGTCCATAAGACATATACAATAATACCTTGGATTACGAGCATAATTCGTTGCAGAAGCATGCTTGTAATCCAAAGCACTTGTGTATCAAAGCAAGTTTCCCCATAGGAAACAATGGAAACTCAGATGATTCGCTCCACAAGCACTGCTGCTCTATGCAGTACTGTATGTGGCCAGAGGTGCGGGGGGCGCTGGTGTATGCAGTACTGTATGTGGCCAGAGGTGCGAGGGAGCTGGTGAGGCTCGGAGATACTTGGGAACTCAGGTGCTCTCACACGTTACGCCCGCCCCACCCAGCTGGGAGTGTCTCTGAGTGTTTCCGAGCATCTCCGAGTTCTCCACAAAGCCCTGGGAGCCCCCGGACCTCTGGCCACATACGGTATTGCATACACCAGAGGCTTGAATCCTGCTGGTCTTGTGAGACAGAGCTTCAGGATTTTTAAAAAAAAAACTGCTCGCATCGGGAAACGCTCGTAAACCACGCTACTCGCAAGCCGAGGTTCCACTGTAGAGCCACAGCTCGGCCCTGCCCCCTTTCTCTCCTCATTGGCTCACTGGCTGTGATTGACAGCAGTGGGAGACAATGGCTCCCACTGCTGTGTCTCGGCCAATGAAAAAGAGAACGGGGCAATCGAGGCTCATGTGCACATCGCTGGATCGAGAGGGGGTTCAGGTAATTATTAGGAGGGGGGCTGTGGGGGGAGCAGCAAACAAAACTATTTTTACCTTTATGCATAGAATGCATGCAGGTAAAAAACCTTTAGCCTTTACAGCATTATGATCCATACCAGCAATTCAAAATGCAACTAGGACTTGACAATCTTTATCAAGCCTGAATATAGGTCTCCTTTTGCATCTCATCATAATTCTAATTACATTCATTACTCCAGCCCTTAAGAAGCGGACGGGCTTTCCACTGAAACGCATTGTATTTAGCTCTTAACCAATAAACCTTTCAAAAAGACCTCTGAGTGATATATATTTTTGTAAAAGGCGTTTATCAATGCCCACCCAAGAGTTTATCATCTGCTGAGCATTCGTTTTGTCACTATCAGACAGGCAGCAGCCTTGGACTGGAACCAGGTCCATCTACACTGTACCTTCTTTGCATATTGCTCTTTTGAAGGAAGACTCACTCCATTGTATATCCATCAGGACCAAGTCTCACTTCTATTGGTCCAGCACTACTACACAAACACATCGGACACTGTGACGTAATTACACAAGTCAATGGAAAACTGGATTGATGAAGGACAAACAGAGAAAGGGGACTAGAATCCAGAGTGAGGTTTGTGATAGAGGCCATGCTGAGGTGGTAGCTTTATGACAAAAGGGCAACCATACAACTGGTCCCATTATTTTCAAGTGGATTGGATGGATTGTTACCGACATGTGGTGAAAATTCCATGTCAATAGCACCTTTAGGGCCCTTTCACGTGGACGTATCTGTGTGCGGGCTCCGTTTTGCTCAGCGGGGATCGCTCCACTGATCCCCGCTGAGCTGACAGATGACGGATCCGTCTCCGCTCTCTGTGCAGAGACAGATCCATCAGAGACCCCACTCTCCCCTATGGGAAATCGGATGACAACGGATCCGTCTGCCTGTTGTCATCAGAGCCAATCCGCAGACGGGTGGAAAAATAGAGTTTTCCTCCATCACACTTTACGTAAGCAGAGCGGAGCGGAGAGCGACGGGTGTCAGTGGACATATCTCCGATGACATGCGTCGCTCATTGTGCTGCATTGAAGCTCCATTTAGGTCCGCCTGAAAAACCGGACAGGCGGACCTGAATGGAACGTCTATGTGAAAGGGGCCTTAGAAATATATTTATCTAGAAAAATGATGATATGTTCGGATATATACAGTGCTTTGAAAAAGTATTCATACTCTGAAATTTTCCACATTTTATCATGTTAAAACCAATAGCATAAATGTATTTTATTGGGATTTTATGTGATTGACCAACACAAAGTGGCGCATACAGTTGTGCTCATAAGCTTACATACCCTGGCAGAATTTATGATTTCTTGGCCATTTTTCAGAGAATATGAATAACATAAAAACTTTTTTCACTCATGGTTAGTGTTTGGCTGAAGCCATTTATTATCAATCAATGGTGTTTACTCTTTTTGAATCATAATGACAACAGAAACTACCCAAATGACCCTGATCAAAAGTTTACATACCCCAGTGTATTTCCCCCTTTAACATCTATGACAGCTTGAAGTCTTTTGTGGTATTTGTGGATGAGGCTCTTTATCTTCTCATATGGTAAAGCTGCCCATTTCTCTTGTCAAAAAGCCTCCAGTTCCTGGAAATTCTTGGGCTGTCTTGCATGAACTGCATGTTTGAGATCTCCCCAGAGTGGCTCAATGATATTGAGGTCAGGAGACTGAGATGGCCTCTCCAGAACCTTCACTTTATTCTGCTGTAGCCAATGACAGGTCGACTTGGCTTTGTGTTTTGGACATTGTCATGTTGGAATGTCCAAGTACGTCCCATGCGCAGCTTCCTGGCTGACAAATGCAAATGTTCCTCCAGTATTTTTTGATAACATACTGCATTCATCTTGCCATCAATTTTGACCAAATTTCCTGTGCCTTTGTAGCTCACACATCCCGAAACATCAGCGATCCACCTCCGTGTTTCATAATAGGAATAGTGTACCTTCCATCATAGGCCTTGTTGACTCCTCTCCAAATGTAGCGTGTATGGTTGTGGCCAAAAAGCTCAATTTTGGTCTCATCACTCCAAATGACTTTGTGCCAGAAGGTTTGAGGCTTGTCTCTGTGCTGTTTGGCGTATTGTAAGTGGGATACTTTGTGGCATTTGCATAGTAATGACTTTCTTCTGGCGATTCGACCATGTAGCCCATCTTTCTTCTAGTGCCTCCTTACTGTGTAGCTTGAAACAGCCACACCACATTTTCAGAGAGTCCTGTGTTTTACCTAAAGTTATTTGTGGGTTTTTCTTGGCAGTTGTGGCTGAAATGTTAGTTGGTCTGCCTGACCGTGGTTTGGTTTCAACAGAACCCCTCATTTTCCACTTCTCGATTAGAGTTTGAACACTGCTGATTGGAATTCTCAATAACTTGGATATCTTTTTACATCACTTTCCTGTTTTATACAGTTCAACTACCTTTTCCCGCAGATTCTTTGACAATTCTTTTGCTTTCCCGATGACTCAGAATCCAGAAACGTCAGTGCAGCACTGGATGAAAGATGCAAGGTGGCCAAGAAATCATAAATTCTGCCAGGGTATGTAAACGTAAAAGCACAACTGTAATTGTGAAGTGGAAGGAAAATGATAAATGTTTTTCAACATTTTTTACAAAAAAATATGGGAAAAGTGTGGCGTGCATTTGTATTCAGTCCCACGGAGTCAATACTTTGTAGAATCACCTTTGGCTGCAATTACAGCTGCAAGTCTTTTTGGGGATGTCTCTACCTGCTTTGCACATCTAGAGAGTGACAATTTTGCCCACTCTTCTTTGCAAAATAGCTGAAGCTCTGTCAGATTGGATGGAGAGCGTCTGTGAACAGAAATTTTTAAGTATTGCCACAAATTTTCAATTGGATTTAGGTCTGGACTTTGACTAGGCAATTCTAACACATGAATATGCTTTGATCTAAACCACTCCATTGTAGCTCTGGCTGTATGTTTAGGGCTTTTGTCCAGCTGGAAGGTGAACCTCCGCCCCAGTCTCAAGTCTTTTGCAAACTAACAGGTTTTCTTCTAAAATTGCCCTGTATTTGGCTCCATCCATTCCCATCAACTCTGACCAACTTCCCTGCTGAAGAAAAGCATCCCCAGAGACATGATGCTGCTACCACCATGTTTCACGGTGGGGATGATGTGTTCAGGGTGATGTGCAGTGTTAGTTTTCCGTCACACGTAGCGTTTAGCTTTGAGGCCCAAAAAGTTCAATTTTGGTCTCATCTGACCAGAGCACCTTCTTCCACATTTTTGCTGTGTCCCTCACATGGCTTCTCGCAAACTGCAAACTGGACTTCTTATGGCTTTCTTCTTTTTTTTGGAATTTTACACAAACATACACAAACATTTGGGGACAGCAACCAAAATACGGTGAACCGTCCCAAAAAATGTAAACAAAAATAAGACTTGCACAAAAAAAAAAAAAAAGTGCATTATATTGAAACATGAGTAGTGCCTGTGTAACTTGCCACCTAACAATGGCTTTCTTCTTGCCACTCTTCCCATAAAGGCCAGATTTGTGGAGTGCACGACTAATAGTTGTCCTGTGGACAGATTCTCTCACCTGAGCTGTGGATCTCTGCAGCTCCTCCAGAGTTACCATGGGCCTCTTGGCTGCTTCTCTGATTAATGCTCTCCTTGCCCGGCCGGTCAGTTTAGGTGGACGGCCATGTCTTGATAGGTTTGCAGTTGTGCCATACTCTCTCCATTTTTGGATGATGGATTGAACAGTGCTCCGTGAAATGTTCAAAGCTTGTGATATTTTTTATAATCTAACCCTGCTTTAAACTTCTCTACAAATTTATCTCTGACCTGTCTGGTGGGCCTTCTTGACGCTGTTTGTTCACCAAGGTTCTCTAAGAAAGCTCTGAGGATTTCACAGAACAGCTGTATTTATACGGAGATTAAATTACACACAGGTGGACTCTATTCACTAATTAGGTGACTTCTGAAGGCAATTGGTTCCACTAGATTTTAGTTAGGGGTATCAGAGTAAAGGGGGCTGCATACAAATGCACACCACACTTCAGATATTTATTTGTAAAAAATGTTGAAAAACATTTATCATTTTCTTTCCACATCACAATTATGTGCCACTTTGTGTTGGTCTATCACATAAAATCCCAATAAAATACATTTACGTTTTTGGTTGTAACATGACAAAATGTGGAAAATTTCAAGGGCTATGAACACTTTTTCAAGGCACTATGTAACTGAATATTGTATCTAGTCAGGTTTGCGCTCTCACTGGATCCCAAGAAAAATGTCCTGAAGAAGCTTTACACAAAACATGTCAACCTTGTGGACCATATGAGATGTGATTGGTGAAAACTTTTCTATGTAATGCGGTACAAAAACTCTTAGAGAGATGCATATGTATGGGGGATCTTTGTATATAGTCCACCTTTCTTAAATAACTGTGGTTTTAGCAAGTACCCAATAGTAAAACAAAGTTTTGCTTTCTTAACAAATACATCTGTCCAAATGGACAGATGTATTTGCAAACCCAGTTTGAACAAACCCAGTTTGGTAGGTGAAACCTCCATGTGCTCTTGCACAGAAAACAGTCTGGCTGTTCACCATGTCCTTTGCACAGTCCCTAATTGTGAGGCTTCCCAGCTCTTCTGTAATGAGACATATAACCGGCAGGTAGACTTGGTGTGGCCAGGCTGCAGGACTACCCAATTTCTTCCTAAGTCCAAACTCCAGCCCCAACAGAGGAATTTTACGATCAGCCTTTTAAAGTAAGACCGACCTATTTTCCTTATCAGGCTTCCCTGAAGCCCAGGACCACATCCCCATTCTGGGTGACAAATATCTCCCATCCACCATCAAAGTGACCTTTGTCAGGAAACTAAAATTAGCAAAAAGAGCTCTCCTTAAAAAAGTATTGCAGCTTGGCCATTGGCTCCTGCTGCTGCCTCTTTGTTCTGTGAGAAAAGGAAGAGGGGAGAGCACCACTGTAGACAGGCACAGTGCTGTATCAAGAGAGGACTCGGGTAGGCATTTAGGGATGTGGGGAGGCGATACAACTACTGGGATATATTTACCTTAATCCAGGGAATGCATTAAGGCAAAGAAATGTCTTGACATTAGAACCGCCTCAAAGTGATATTAAAGTCTTGTTTTTTTTAATAGCAAATATATGTTATACTCGCCTGCTCTGTGCAGTAGTTTTGCACAGAGCAGCCCCGATTCTCCTCTTCTCGGGTCCCTTGCTGTAGCTCTTGGCCCTTGCCTCCTGCCATGTGCCTCCAAAGTAGCTTGCTCTGGGGCCACCCAGGCAGGCTTGTTTCACACACAGGACCATAGATCGGTCCCTCCATCTCCTGATTGGCTCACTGGCTGTGATTGACAGCTGCTGCCTCAGCCAATGACAGTGTACAGTATTAGCACTGATCACTGTGTCACTATTTATGTTAGTGTATCCCCCAACCAGCATCAGCTAGTGTCAGATTGCCCACCGTATTATCGCAGTCGCATTATAAGTCACTGATCGCCCCTATTACTAGTATAAAAAAAAATTCAGTATCTATACCAGACACCATAACTTTCACGCAATCCAAATAATATACACTTACTGGGCTTTTTGTTTTAATAAAGACATGTAGTAGAATGCTTTTTTTTTTGCTTTTTTTTTTTTTTACATTTTTTATTGGATAAGTTTTATAGCAGAAAATAAAAAATATATTTTTTTTTCTAAAGCGGTTGTATGCTCTCAAAAAAAAAAAAAAAAAAAAAAAAAA
>BLSH010549800.1:504643-524099 GCA_018402905.1 Glandirana rugosa
CGTAGGCACGAGTGGTTAGGTAGGTAGGCACGGATGGATGGCGGAGCACGGATGGATGGCGGAGCACGGATGGATGGCGGAGCACGGATGGATGGCGGAGCATAGATGCATGGGTGAACACGGATGATCCTGGATGGGTGAGTATGGCGCGATGGGTGAGCACGGATGACGCTGCATGGGTAAGCACAACTGGATTGGTGAGCACGGATGCATGGGTGAGCATGGCTGGATGGGTGAACACGGATGCATGGGTGAGCACAGATGGATGGCGGAGCATGGATGCATGGCTGAGCACGGATGCATGGCTGAGCACGGATGCATGGGTGAGCACGGATCAATGGTGGAGCACGGATCAATGGTGGAGCACGGATCAATGGTGGAGCACGGATCAATGGTGGAGCACGGATCAATGGTGGAGCACGGATCAATGGTGGAGCACGGATGCATGGGTGAGCATGGATGCATGGGTGAGCACGATTGGATTGGTGATCATGGATGCATGGGTGAGCACGGATGTATGAGCATGGATGAAGCTGCATAGGTGAAGGGAGCTGGAAGGGTGGATGAGGGGTCTCAGACTGGCAAATGGCGGTGCTGTGAGCGGCCATTTACCGTGATCCGTGATGCGCCAGGTCTCAGGGACCCGGCGGTCACGGATGCTCCCAGGTGCGCGATTCCTGGAGCGCGATTCCGGGAGGATATAGTACGTCCTCCCAGAACAATGGATCCACCTTGGGGCCGTGTAATTACATTACACGGTCGGCAAGTGGTTAAAGTGGTTGTAAAGACGGAAGGGTTTTTACCATCAAGTATTTTATGCACAAAGGTAAAAAAACCTTCTGTGTGCACCAACATCCCCAGCTCCCCCCTCCAAAACTTACCTGAGCCCCATCTCAATCCAGTGATATGCACGAGAGCCTAGGCTCTCCTGGGTCTCTCTCTCCTCATTGGCTGAGACAGCAGTGGCAGCCATTGGTTCCCACTACGGTCAATCACAGCCAGTGAGCCAATACGGAAAGAGTGGTGCAGTGCCGTGGACACATGGAGCAGCGGGTCTGGAGCGAGCCTGCTTAGGTGCCCCCATAGCTAGCTGCTTGCTATGGCAGCACTAGACAGGTGGGGGGAGCCAGGAGCACCAGCAGGAGACCCAAGAAGAGGAAGATCCGGGCTGCTCTGTGCAAAACCACTGCACAGAGCAGGTAAGTTTAACTTGTATGTTATTTAAAAAAAAAATCACTTTAAGAGCTTCTTGCATAAGGATAGGTTTACACCTTTACATTGTCTGTAATTTTTCTGTGCATTTTGTACACACATTGACGCGCGGATTCATTTTTTTTTTTTTTTTTAGTTTGGCCAATGAAAGTCAATTAAAGGAGAGGTTGCTGGGGTGGGACCCCAGTGCAGTCATGCACTAAAATGCGTGGTACACATAGGCGTGAGCACAGGGTGTGCCGGGTGTGCCTGGACACACCCTAATCACCCTGTGCTGGACATATTCCCCCTGCTGCTTGGTTACAGAGAAAGGGACTGGGGAATCTCTGTCCTCAATCCCTTTCATTGTCTCAAAAGCGAGACATCAGGGATTTGTTTAGACCCCTGATATTTCACCAAAGCCCACTAATGGGGCACCTAAAAAAATTTACTAAAAATGATTGTATAAAAACTTTGTGAAAAAAATTATGCAATTGTAAAAATGTAATAATAAAAAAACATATAAAAAAATGAACTACTGATGTCAACCTCTGCCCTACTGACATCGTCCACTGCCCTATATATTTATACGCACGCATGTGTGTTTGAGCTTTGGGGTGCACATAGTGTGAACGGGCCCATAGAAAACAAGGGCAAACCTCTTGTCCTATATTGATGTGCACTGCCCAATACATGTGTATTTTGTGTGCTACCATTGCCATCTATGGGGCCAAAAATGTCCTTTGATGCACCCAAAAAAAAACACCTGTACTTTTCCAATGCACAGCAGTGTTGCACAAAAGGTGTGAATGGGCCCATAGAAAACAAGGGCAAACCTCTTGTCCTACATTAATGTGCACTGCCCAATGCAGAGGTGTGACCAGGGTGAGTATCAGCCCCTAGGATGATCTCCGTTGCCCACCATCCACCAGAGTCAGGAATGACGCTGTGCTGGAAAATGACATTTAGGATCTGTAAGCCTGAGTCTACTTTGGCAGCCATGTGGCATTACAGAGAGACCTTCTACACAAGGATCTCTGCGTGCTAAAAAGTGACAGGTGCACGGTAAACAGATTCCCTGCCCTACAAATCATCTCGTATGATACAACTAGGTGCAGGAAAAATAGACTTGTCTTGTTATTAGTCATTAACATGACATACCTCGCATGACTTCTAGCCGAGAAGTGCCATGTAGTGTATACAAAGGACACTGTTTATGACAGATTTCAGGATCTGGATGAGCCAGTCCAGTATTGGCTCAGAGAGCGTGGGTTAGATTTATCATACACAGCAAAATAAGATGATGACGGCTTACACAACTGGAACCGAACTTACGCAACCAAAGTCTGCCCTTTCATTTCAGCTCCATGGTGTTGCAATAGTGTGGGATGTCTCAAGTATGTGTGAAAGCCAGAGTGAGATCAGCAGGCCGGGAGGAGAGGCTCCATGGTAGGAATAGGCACACCGGCTCCCTTCACTACACAGCAAATGTCATCATTAACCACTTCAATACTGGGCACTTTTACTACCTTCCTGCCCAGGCCAATTTTCAGCTTTCAGCGCTATAACACAAAGAGAGCTTTCTTTTGATGGCATTTAATCACTGCTGTGTTTTCTTTTCTAAAAAAAATTATTAAAATCCAGAAAAATGTTTCAGAAAATTTTCAGAAAATGTTTTAAGTATTTTTTCTCCTTCACTTATGTGCATTGATGAGGCTGCACTGATGGGCACTGATGAGAAGGCACTGATGGGGCGACAGTGAGGGGCACTGATGAGGCTGCACCGATGGGCACTGATGAGGCTGCACCGGTGGGCACTGATGAGGTTTCACCGGTGGGCACTGATGAGGTTTCACCGGTGGGCACTGATGAGGTTTCACCGGTGGGCACTGATGAGGTTTCACCGGTGGGTACTGATGAGGTTTCACCGGTGGGCACTGATGAGGTTTCACCGGTGGGCACTGATGAGGCTGCACTGGTGGGCACTGATGAGGCTGCACCGATGGGCACTGATGAGACAACGCTGAAGGGCACTGATGAAGAGGCAGTAATAAGCAGCACTGAGGAACACTGATAGGTAGCACGGATAGGCGGCACTGATTGGCACTGAAAGGCAGCACTGACTGGCATCACTGATCATCACTGCCCTGATGATCCGTACAGGTCCCCCGTGAGGAGATGCCACTGATCGTCTCTCCTCTCCACACACTCTGTTAGTGTCAGGCGAGGAGAGCCGATAAAGGGCAACTCCGTGTTTATGTGATCGGCGGTGCTTGGAAGGACTGCTGAGCGAAATTGCGGGGCCCCGTACAGACTGACAGGGCCCCCCCAAGAAAGTATTAAAGCTATATTTTGCTAAAAATACAATAAAACTGTTAGCAGATACAAATACAACATAACTCACAGTATTCCTGCTAAATCTAAATGATAAAACTGCGTTAATAAATAAAAATGAAGATGAGATGAAAAAAATATACAGGCTCTGGGATCAGAGGGAGAGAAACAAAGTTAAGCACACTGGGCTTAAAAAAACTCTAGTTCACTTGGCAGAAAAAAAACGCACATATAGAACTTTTTTTGTACAAAGTTTAGACGAGTTTAGTAGAAGGTTTTTTAGGAGAAGGGTTTTTTTTTCTTCGGTGCTGAGAGGAGGGGGCCCACACAGGAAGGGGGATTAGTGAGGGACGACTGTCTCTTTCTTAGCAGATAACAGCTGCAGAGAGAGTAAAGGAGAGCAGCTTTCATCTGCTGGAGGAAAAGAGACACAATTGTCATCTGTTACTAATTCCCCCTATGTGCTTCGGTCCCCTTACACCACCCTTTTGCTGCCAGGCACAAGTGTAAAGCGAGCGCCAACAGGTTAATAGCCATGTTTTAACCACTTGCTTCCTGGGCACTTTCACCCCCTTCCTCACCAGTCCAATTTTCAGTGATGTCACACTTTGAATGACAAATGCGCAGTCATGCAACGCTGTAGCCCAACGAAAGTTTATTAAATTATTTTTCACACGAATAGAGATTTCTTTTGGTGGTATTTAATCACCACTGGGTTTTTTATTTTTTGCTAAACAAACCAAAGAAGACTGAAAATTTTGAAAAAAAATAAAGTTTTTTACAGTTGTTTATAAAAGTTTACAAACAGGTAATTTTTCTCCTTCACTGATGGGTGCTGATAGGCTGTACTGATGGGCACTGATGGGATGCATTGATAGACACTGATGAGCACGGATAGGTGACACTGATGAGGCGACACTGGTGGGCACTGACAAGGTGGCACTGATGGACAGCACTGATAAGTGACACTGATGATGAGGTACTGAACGGCACTGATAGGTGGCACTGATTAGCAATACGGATGGGCATTGGTAGATGGCACTGGTGGGTACTGATTAGCAGCACCGGTGGGCACCGATGTCCCTGTAACAAAAGCTGATTAACGACTTTCTTCACCACGAAAAAGCCAATAACAGGCTTCTGTTTACTTCCATGATCAGCTGTCAGCTGTTGGCTGACAGCTGATCACGTGGTAAAGGGCCGTTGTGATTGGCCATTTACCCCGATCTATGATCAGCCGAGTCCCGAGGACTCAGCGATCACAGAGCACACACAGGCAGCATGAGCACGGAGGACTTTCATGGACGCCCTCCCAGCATTTTAAGCCTGCGGTGTAGCAGTCTTTCGAATATAGCGCGGGCACCAAGTGGTTAAGAGATTGTTGCCAAAGGGGATGTGAGCACTCCTGAATTAAAATATCTGTCCACATAGATTCTACTTGGTAGCTTTTGCTTTTAACATCCTTTGAATTGATTTAATGGACTAGAGTTGTATCTCTCTACACTGTGTGTATCAATAGAAACACACAGTCTTGTAGCCTAGGATGGCAAGGTACATTCTTGTTCCTTCCTTCCCTCTCTGAGATAACAGACTGCCTACAGACTGCACTGTCCACTGCTAACTCTTTCCTGTGAAGACAAGAAGTTCAGGGAAGCAGCACTGAGAAAGCAGGAGCTAGCAGCAAGTTGTAAACGGCAAGTGCTGGGGTAAGAATTATAACAAATAGTTTACTGGGGAATGTTTATTTGATTGTTCCCAATGTGTTATACTAAAAACTTTGAGGGTTTAATACATCTTTAATCAGCTGCTCCTAGTTGACAAGTCGGTCATTTCCTAATGCTGATTTCAGATGGGTCCGGTGCCAACTAGAGTTTTATATTTCAAAATTGAAGTAAAACCCAAACCTGCATTTAGGTGTAGAAATGACCAACAATGGCTTTGTTGTTGGAATACAAATGGGCTGCACTGCATGGGCTAATGTAAAGCCATGGGCAGCTCTCATCAACATTGAGAAAGTGTGAGCCGATTTCAGTGTCACAGGTCTGTCCTGTGACTGCACGGCTAGGGATTTGTATATTCTGTGCACAATTCCCGAATCAGACACTTTTCTGGCTGAAGAATATAATTAAAGTGTAACTACATCCTTGTGTGAGTTTTAATCAGTTCCCCCTCTGGAGCATTTTTTTTTTTTCATTTTTTGCACACACAAAATCTGCATTTTTGGTTAGAAATGTACCCCCCCCCCCCCCGAATATTATTGTCATGCCTTCAGCAACTGCTTCTTATGTTCAATATGCTAATGGTATGTAAAGTAAATTGTAACATCGCCATCTAGTGGCTGTTTTCTATACTTATAGTTTTATAGATTAATTACGGTAGGTAGACAGATTGTTGCTTGAAAGCCACTGTAGTTTCCCATCATCCTAATGGACTAGACCAGCCTTTCTCAACCTTTTTAACACAGAGGAACCTTTGAAATAACTTTATAGTCTTAGGGAACCCCTGCTACAAATTGCTACATCTACAACTCAGGGTACATTAATGTGATTGGTCAGTGGGAAGAATGCCCCTAAGGGCTCTTTCACACGAGTGGATCGTTCGGGTCCGCCTGTCAGTTTTTCAGCCTGGCGGATCGGATCGGATGAACACGGACAGACGGTCCGTGTCCATCCGATCCTCCATAGAGGAGAATGGAGCTGTGACAGGTCAGTAGAGACTGTCCTGTCAGCTGCCGGCCGAGATAAACGGATGGATCCCCGCTGAGCAGCGGAGCCCGTCAAAACGGGCTCCGCTCGTATGAAAGGGGCCTTACACTTGTGGTTATTGGGAAGAATTATCCCTTACAGATAGCTAAAAAGATAATTGGTGTCAGTGGGAACTTCTCTGAGAGGCAAAAATTGCTCATTGCTAAAAGAACCCCTGGCAACCTCTGGAGGAACCCTAGTTGAGAAACCCTGTACTAGACCATGAGGTCTGAGAAACCCCCAGTAGCCATATTACATCTTCTGCAGAGGACACCACTACTCCGCTGAAATTCTATCGTCAGCCTAACGGAAACATCGCCAGAATGTTTATAACCCCTTTCTCTAATTAGGTCAGTGAGTCAGGACTGTATATTTTGTATATGCTAAACACTGATTGAGGCTGGGTTCAGATTGGTGCAAATTGGATGTGATTTTCCCCGTATCCAATTCGCAATAGCAGGAGATTGTGACCGGCCCTCTATGGAACTGGTTCACACATCTCCGGAGTGGCTCCGGTGCGAATTTGTGTGTCTTTTGGTCGGTTTCAGGTCCGAATTCAGTCAAAAATTCGGGCTGAAATCGTACCTGAAACTGAACGGGGACACACTGGACCCCTGCTGCATAGATATGAATAGTACTCACTACTTTGCAGTCCCAAGTCGCAGGACAAGTTGCTGAAGTGTGAAGGGGGCCTAAAACACTTTTTTTTCCATTTTTATTGTGCAACCTCCCAGTGAGGAATCCTAGATCAATTCCTTGGTATGATTTACCAAAAGATTCACATAACTGTCATAACACTCGAGGTGAAAGAAGACAGAATCGGTCAGAGGCACCATCGGGGCTGGAAATATACTCTGGCATTACACACAGAGAAGAGAGTTGTGTTGCATCATATACAGATGAGGGTGACTGATCGAATCAGACGATGTGCAATCTAAAATACAGAAGTAGCCACTGACAGTGTCAATGCTAGATGAGGAATCTCAATTAAAAAGTTAAAAGTACTTTCCTTTGACTTCATGTGTAAGCTCACCTTTTCACAAATAATGAAAAGGAGAACTAACACCGTACAACCAAAACCGCTCTCACCCCAGCGTTCCATTACGTTTCTGGGGACAATCCAAAATGTGGGATTTTCTTTTACTTTCACTTTCAATGAAAAATGGTAAACGGGACACAAAGAGAGGGTGAATCTCCCTAATGGGGACACAGACAACAATAAAAACTGACAGAGGTTCTAATGCATCTTAACTCTATCCAAAACTAAAAAAAAAAAGTTTTGCCTTTAGCTATACTTTCAGCTTTTAAAACAAAAGCTAGAAGCTGATTGTCATACACAGTTTTAGTAAATCCCTCTATGTGTCTAGGGAAACAGCTCTTGAGAGATGTAGTTCTGGGGGTATGCCTACGTCACGGGTGCTCAACCTGTGGCCCTGCAGCTGTTGCCCCTGACTTTGGGAGTCATGCTTGTAACTCTCAGCGGCTAGCAATGACTCATGGGACTTTCTAGTTCTGAAACAACTGGAGGGCCACAGGTTGAGCACCCATGGCCTACGTTAAGAGGAGCAGCTGCCTCTGCAAAAAAAAAAAAAAAACTTCCTGTAATCAGCTCTTCCCCTTTCCCCCTCCCTACTTTATACTTCCCGACCTGCAGCAATGTGCAAGAGCAGAAGCTCTCTCGGGTCTCAAACTCCTCATTGGTTCAGACACAGCAGAGGGAGCCATTGGCTCCTGCTGCTGTCAATCACAGCCAGTGAGGAGGGAGTGGGGCAGAGTAGCTGGCTTGAGAGTGAGCACATATGAGTGCTTCCATAGCAAGCAGCTTGCTATGGGGGCGCTTGGCAAGGGGGAGGGGACCTAAGAAAAGGATAACTGGTGCTGCTCTTTCCAAAACCATTGCACAGAGCAGGGAAGTATGGCATGCTTGTTATTTTAAAAAAAAATAAGAATTATGACTTTACAATCACTTTAACGCAAATTTGACACATTAAAACATTTATTTTACATATATTTTATAGCTTTTATAAAAGTTACCATGAGGCCTCATGTACACTGATGCTGATAAACGAACGTTTAGGGGCAGTTGGGTGTTTTTTTCAGCTGTCCCTGAACTCTTTTCTATGTTATCTTATCAGTACATGTACACAGGGTCGTTTACATTCGTATCTAGGCAGTTGAATTTAGAGACATTAGTTGGAAAGCAAAAAAATGTGTTGGGGACGGATGTTCAGAGGCATGTGAAAACACCTAAACGCGGTAACTCGTATCTAGGAGCGTTTTGTTTAAAGACGTTTTTCTTTAAAAAAAAAAAAAAAACGTGAACGCAGCTAAATGTGGCATGCAAACGGAGCTAAACTGAGGTTTTTAAATGGAGGTTTCTAGCTGTCAAGTTGAGTCGTTCAGGGGGGGGGGGGGTTGAAAAACATCCCGTGTACATGTAGCTTAAGGGTGTAGCAAGATACACACTTGTGAGAAACTAAATGAACAAAGTAAATGGAAGATGGATAAACAGTAACAGTAACAAAGATACAATTAAGTAAGACCACTTTGGCTCTTAATATCCCATGAGCAACGTTGACTAATGTATCGCTGCCTAAGGATGGGCCAAGCATGGTGGAGACTGTGAGAGGAGTGATTGTGGTTTTCAGAAACCCTGTGCCAACAAAAAGAGGAGAAAGAAGGTCAACAGATAGCGGGTCAGGTAAAAACAGAAGAAGGAGAGGGGTAAGGGAGAATGTGGGGCCTATCTAGGGCATCTGATCCCACAATCTGTTAGTGCACCTCACTCAGAGCGAAAGGAAGTCATAGTCTAGCTTCATATGGTGAATGCAGTTCAGCTAGGAAGACCGTGTTTTAATGAATTTCGAATGACTACTGTTTAGAGCAACCTTTCATAAACTTTTCAACACCGAAGAACTCTTGAAATAATTCTCCGGTCTTGGGGAACCCCTGCTAAAAATTGTTGTTGTGATGGTCAATGGGAAGAATGCTCCTTACACTTGTGGTCTTTGGGAAGAATTATCCCCTTACAGATCGCTAAAAAGATCAATGATGTCATTGGGAATTTATCTGAGAGGTATAAATTGACAATTGTTCAAGGAACCCCTGACAACCTCTGGAGGAACCCTGGTTGAGAAACCCTGGTTTAGAGCTTTCCACTTTAAAACATTTCTTTTACATATATTTTTGGATTTTATAAAAGTTTCAACAAAGGCTTAGCAAGATATGCAGCAATGAGAGATCTCAACAAATAAAGTAAATGGAAGGTAGGTGAAAAGTGACAAAAATACAATCGAGTAAGAGCACTTGAGTGGGTGTCAATAACTGGGGTATCAAATGGGACCAATGTCCAGTGCACTCAGAGGCCTACAAGATTATAAGTACAGTATATCTTCCCATGAGGAGCTCAAAACAACATTGACATATGAATCACTGCCTAAGGTCGGTCCAATAATGGTGGAGATTGTGAGGAGCGATTGTGGTTTTTCAACAACTCTGTGTCAACAAGAAGAAGCAAAAGAGGGTCAACAGATAGTGGGTTAGGTAAGGCTAGGAGGAGGACTGGGATTGTGGAGAATGTGGGGCCTCGTCCAGGTCACCTGATCACACAATCCATGCGCCTAACTCAGAGCAAAAGCAAGTTATGATCTAGGTTTACGTGGTGGTTTTAGTCCAGCCAAGAAGACCATGTTTTTAAAAAATCTGAATCAGTATTGTTTAGGGCTTTTTACTCAAAAAAAAAAATGCTATACATCAGCTGTATGCCTGGAGTTCATTTTTAGGCATATAATCAATGTGACTTTTTGCAGTCTTTCATTACCTGAATCATCCGCAATGTCCTTAGTACTGGATGGGCCTGGGCGTGTTCGCAACTCCACAGGCCCAAGCCCGCCAGGAAGCTAACGTTGAGCAGCGCTAATCACAGGCAGTGAAACATTTCCTGATCTGTGCAGCCGCGGACCAGGAAATGTCTCATTGCCTGTGATTAGCGCTACAGAGTGTCGGCTTCCTGGCGGGCTCGGGCATAGGGAGTTGCGAACATGCCCGAGGCCGTCTTTACTTAGTAGCTACAGACCATATAATTTTTGCCTAGGCATGAGGGCATACAAGGGAACCAAGATAGATGTTTTTTTTTTTTTACTAAAAAATAATGTTATTTTATACTGTTGACGTGTCCTGATTTACATGGAGTTTGAATTTTAATAAATAAACTTAAAGGGGATTTCCAGTCCCCTAATTCATGGTTTTCGAAATACTCCGTCGTAATTGTTACCACTTCTACTGTAACATTTGGATAATGTCAGTAAAATCTAACCTGATTTCAGGAGCAGGCAGGGTCCAGTCATGGTTGTGGGCATCTAAAGCCCGCTTGTCAATTCTGGGATTCGGTGCAGCTGGCTATTCAGCATGCACCTTCCGATCTTGCGCCTGCGCAGTAATGCCAGTACGCAGCGCTGTTTCTTCCTGACAGGTTACCCAATTGCGTCATTTCTGGTCTGAAAATCACATGAGATTTCAGTATTTGGCGATTCCCATGGACTCCTGGTATAGATAACGCCAATACCCCAGGAATCCATGGGAATTGTCTTGTGACAAAAATCACCTAGGCAGGTGGATCCGGAAGTGCTCCAGAAAATTATTGAAAAACAGGTATTTAAAAAAAAAAAATCAATTGCCATTTCGATTGGCTCTGCGGATGGGCATGGGAATGATTAGACATTAAAGAAAATGGGTGGAACTCCGCTTTAAAGTGGACATAATTTCCGCTATTGCAACAACCGGTGCTAGTTGCCAACATCCCATAGTATTGAAAACAAGACCAAAACCCCCATAGGATTTGAGAAAGGCAACGTAATACACCGCAATCGTATAGTTTAAAAATATTTATTTATTATGACAAGTAAAAGATTCCAACAATGAAAAAAACACAAAATTTGTACAAACAAAATTTATGCCTTCAATGTACAACCATCATATCCATAGATGCAATGTTATAGACTATTGCTGTCTCCCCTCAACCTGACACATTTCAGGTCCTCAGCGTTCCTTCGGGGGTATTTTAACCACTTGCCGACCAGCTGCTATCATTTTACTATGGCAGGTCGGCACGGTCCCACGAATCGCCGTCATTGTACATTGATCGCAGGAACGGGTTTGAGGACGCCGCGCACCCGTGGCATATGGCCGGAGCCAATGCGTGTGGCTGGCAGCCGCAATGTCCACCTGAAGGCTAAGGACCTGAAACGCGTTGGGTTGAGGGGAGACAGCAAATAATCTATAACATTGCATCTATGAATATGATGGTTGTAAATGGAAGCCGTGTATTTTATCGTTTGTACAAATTTGTGTTTTTTTCATTGTTGGAATCTTTTACTTTTCATAATAAATTTATATTTTTTAACAATTTCCTTTAAAGTGTTTCTAAACCAACAACAGTAAAATCAGTCTGTATATGCAATCATGCATGCTTGTAATATGCACTGTGGAAATTAAGGGGTTCTCCTCCCTTACTTCCACAGTCTCCAATCCATCTCCTGATAAGACAAAGTCTTCGGAGGCACCCTGCACATGCTCAGTTTGATGTGTATTGCTAGAGTTTTTTTTTCTTGGGAGAGTGCATGTGATCAGCATAGGGCCAATCAGCACTGTCCAGACAGAGGGCCAGGGGTCCTGCAGCCTCATAGGACAGTAAGACTGCTATTTACTGCTGATGAGAAAAAGTATTTAGCAGTTTATATTTACTAAAATAATTCCATTTCCATGTTCTGTGTACTGTGGGAGACCAGATATAGTGAATGCAGGGTCCTGGGTTTAGTAACACTTTAAAAAAAGAATAACATTTCCCAACACTATAAGGTTTTGCAGCTTCCCCAATATTAAAGGGTGCATTCTTCACATTTAGCAGCAAGTCTGCATCTTCTCTCACTTTTCTAGCAGCCGCAGTCAGTGCCTGGAAGCCTTTCCCCGATGCGAGTGCAGACACACAGGAAGACTGTCATTCTTTAATGAAAAGATTCTTTTTTCTTCCATCTGTGCAGGTTTCCCATGCACCGGATTTTCTGAACGCTAATTACCAAGCAGAGATAGAGGCATTTGTTAGTGTGATGAGCAGTGCAAGGAAAAATGTACTGGGAATGAATCAGAGAAAGCCGCAATGATTTCATCTGCTAGTTAAAAAACACAACAGGGGAGACCTAGGAGAGGCCACACAACACGTCTCCCCACATAAACAACACTAAGTCCCTACAGACGGCTTCATTCAGTGAAAGTGGCTTAGCGCAGTGGAAAAGAAGAGCAAATTAGTTAAAGGAAAAATACAAAACAATGCACTATTTTGAATAATTACCCCGCTATTATTACGAATGGATGCTGAATTACAGGAATAGTTTTTCATACGTTCGTCAACAAAAGTCAACTGAAGGCCAAAATGGAAGACAATGGTCCAACTTTATAAAGTGTAGCTGCCAACATGAGTAAACTTGGTCAGAGGGTGTTGCAATTAAATGGATACTAAAATAAATTGACCAATCTCGCTGCCGGATCGGTGTAGGAAGACAAAGATCCAAAATTCACCCAACACGGTTGGCAATGTCCGAGTAGATTCTCAGGGACTCAGTCCCCCCCTTTCTTGGGGTCCCCTGCCCTGGACCTGTACAGCACCCTACTGGAAATCAGTCATTACCGCACAGGGTTCCAAATAAGCAGGGTCCAGTGAGGAATGGTTGAGTTACAGGCAATCCCCGCATTTCAAAGGGAGGGGGAGAGAGGCGCCAGGCGACCAATTGTATAGCACAAATATAAAAACAATGATAGGTTGAACTCTCAGGATGACAGTGGTAACAGTCTGTGCCCAGATGGGCTCTGGAAAAGATCAGAGAGGCACCAGGCGACCAATTGTATAGCACAAATATAAAAACAATGACAGGTTGAACTCTCAGGATGACAGTGGTGACAGTCTGTGGCCAGATGGATTCTGGTTCAGATGCCGCACGGGATCGTGGAGTAGTCATTGCCGCAGTGGCGGCTCTGTAAGACAGGAGAGAGGACCCTGTGGACACAAGCTATCGTGAGCCGGTGGGCACCTGTTAAACCATGAGATGAACCGACCAATTGGAATGTGTTTCAGAGGCTAGTCACGCCTCCTTCCTCAGCCGATCCCAGCATTTCGACCTATTCCACCACCACAGGGCCCAAGTACCACTCATCAGTTGTCTTTATTCAACCTTACTATGTATGCAACTACGTTACATCTATCTAAAAACTGGCCATAAACTGGACTCCTCCGATATACTGTATATAGTATGCATCAAGCTAGGTATCATTCTTTAGGGCTGTGGTGGCGTTCCAAATATCTCAACGTGTTTCGCAAACATGCTTCTTCAGGAGAAGGGGTTTCTGAAAACGATAAAGACACCAAGATAAAGCCAAAGCCACAAACAGGATAATACATGCCTGATGCAGTGGAGGAGGAAAAAGGGGACATCATCGATCGCCATTTCATCGAAGTGGCAAAAGGACACTGTAGAGGGGGGGCACAACCACCGAGAGAAACAAAGCACCAATTGTAATCCAAGCCCCCATTAGTCACAAGAATCCAACCCAACCACTGCAACATGATGCACAGAAATCTGTGTTAAAAAACCAGCTGGGTGCTGGTATCAACTCACCACTGCAATCATTTGTCTGTAGGTCAATAATGATGTAAGACTGTATGGTGAACACTTTCCAACATTGGTCCCAGATAAGTGAAGCACCATCGATGGAAATAGAGGAGACTTTAATCAAAGGCAGGGAGCATGCATCATTCTAGACAGAGAATACATAATGCTACCCCAAAGCATGAACATGGGGAATCATCCACAACCCACCCCGCTGTTAAGACTTCACCCACACATTTTAGATCTAAGCCCCCTATGCGTTGTCAGTACCCTGCAGGACATTTTACATGGCTCCAACAAATACAAATCTGTTTTGGCCACAAGAATGGCAATAAGGAAATGAACAACTGTGATTCAGATAGGTCCCACGAATAAGGTCTGTTATTACTGTTAATCATCCAGTTATATCGGCAAGTGAGCAGCAGGATTTAAATAATAAGAGTGTGTGAGTCACTAGTTCATCTGAAGCATTGCTCAAAATCACAGCTTCAGCTTCCAGAATTGCTTTAAACACATTTCAGTCTGTAATTAGGCACAGAGGTTACACAACACCATACCATACTAGGTACCAGGAAGACCGGGCGGAAGGAAATGGTTGAGGACAAGAACCGAGATAGAATGGGCATGATTTAAAGGAAATCATAACCAATAAAATATTGAGGCTACCAATGCTAACCTCTTCTAAAAATGCACGTTTCAGGCTTTCACCTGCTCCAAGGACTTCTCTACTTACTGAATCAATGACCCAGAACAAGTGCACAGATCAGGAGTCTGCTTGTCTACGGTTAGGGACGGACTGAAGCCAGAGACAACTAGCTGTTTCTAAAGAACCCAAATCAAGATGTCATTTTGCAGGTTTGTAAGTAAACAGCTTCTCTATGATCTATGGGAAAAAAGGCCACACATTATGCTCCAGCCCGCTGACTCAGTGAAAGAGATAGAAGAGCGATACGAGATGCCATAGGCTACAAGGCACAGATGAGGTCACCTGAAAGTCGTAAACCCTTCCACATACCCACTGAAGTGACTGGTCTCAGGTGATACAAAGAAATGAAACAAATCCTCCTACATAAGTTGTACCTGTCTGTCTGCAGTCTTCTCCATACAAAGTCGAGAATTTATAAAGCTTGTCTGAGCTTTAAGAAAGCAGGGGGTGGAGATCTGAAATTACACTCTGGAGAGCTCAGAGCTCTGAGAGCTGATTGGAGGGAAGAGACACACCCCCTCCACACAGCACACAGGAACAGAGCTGAGGCTGCCATTCAGCTGGAGGTCCCTCCCATCACCTTTTTTCTCTTTGTGTCAGGAAAACTTGTCAGAAGTTACATAGTTATTCAGGCTGAAGAAAGACACAAGTCTATCTAGTTCAACCAGTGATTCATGCTGATAGCAGAGGAAGGGCGCCACAGACAGAAATGGCACTGTGCTGTGGATTGAGTACACACTATAGAGGGATAAGCTTTGTTCCTATTTCATGTCTAAGGTTTACAACCACTTTAAGGTCTGTGGTGGCTGCTAAGTACAGGTTGGGGAGGGGAAAGGGAGTGACAAATAAAGTCCATCTCCAGACAAAAATGAACCACTCTCCCACCACTCCCTTCTCACACATTTAGCATATATATATATTTTTCTATTTTAACATTGTGAGCCAAGTTTTACTCCAACCCCCTCAAGGGGACTGGTAACCCAGCGCTGCAGGTGTGCCCACACGCGTGGGTCCTTGCACGTTCCTCCTACAGATGTTACTGTTGAGACTCTCTTCTGGATCCAGGAGATTAAAAACAAAAAGTTGGGACTTTGTATGAGGCACAAGGCATAACAAGCCAAGCACTTCCATCCCTATTTACTGAGCAATGTGAGGAGAAGTTTGGGACTTCATATGAAGACATACAACCAGGGGAACAATAATACGACAAGAATGTGTCTGACAGGTACATGGTAAATTAGAACTCTAAACATTACACGAAAGCATAATACATGACAGCCAAGTACAATCAATAAAATGTATTCCATCATAATCATAACATGATATTATAGTAACATATAAGTTCATATTGTAAACATTATAGAGGACCAGACCCATTAAAGCATGTCTCCACAATATAATAATCATAACCTTATTTGATTGGTATGATCCACAAACAGCATGTTTGGGTAAAATTGGTAGTAATCTTGATATGTAAACACGAGAGGGCATCTATTGGCTTGACGGGTTTCGTGGCAAATGCCACTCTTCAAGAGATGTTAGGTAGGCGTCTATGAATATTAAAAATTATTAAAGATTGAAAAATTGTATAATAGATCTGTCTATAGGGAGAGGAGGGGAAAACAGTTCCCCAAAACAACTTACAGGTATGCTTGTGAGTTTGGGCGCAAGCGTGGAGGGCTGAAGGCCGGCCAAAAAGATAATCAGCCCCGGGAGCAGAAGTGGAGGAACCCCGATACACAGCAATGTAGGACCAGGAAGAGAAAGCAGTCCTCGGGAATGACCCCCATGGATATTCAAAATAAGTGGGATCCACATTGGTGTAACTATCTATAAAAAAAAATAATAATTTAAAGTAAACTATGAAGTATAGTGTGAAAGTATAATGATAGAGTGACTAATAAGTGGAAGAAAATATACTGGTGCTGGGAAAAATCAGTGGTAAAGATCTGTGCCTAAGTGTAGAGCAGGCACAGGGTAATAAGGATAACAATATACCAAAGTATATGGAAATAACAGATGAATGAAGGAAAAGACCAAATCCCAAGGCTAAGGTATAGAACCAAGACATGGGAAATGGGATAAAAAAAAATGGAGAAAGGGGAGAAAAGGAAACAACTACCAACAACATTACCTAGGATTCATATGTGATCAGATGGGGTCCAATAGTGCAAAGTGACCTCAGGGGTATCAGCCACAAGAACAAACACCACACAGTTCCTGCGCTTGGATGTATACACCAATAGGGTAGGCCTGACCAGAGATGTAGTTCTTAATATGCCATTTCCACTCTTTCTCATGTGCACTAAAAGATCTTGCTGCCCTCCTCAGGACCATGGGAATCCGAAAACACTAGAGAGGAATACAAAAGAGAGAGGGGCGCACCGACCTTGTGCAATACCATAAAAACATTTATTGGAAGATAAAATCCAGCATAAAATATACTCACAAACGGAGCAGTGTCAAAGGCACGTAAGTAGTGCATAGTGACATCAATCAATCACCATCTCAGCTATGGAGGAACCAGATAGCATCATTCGCAAGGCTAACGCATTTCCAGGGCGAACCCTCTTCCTCAGAGGCTCTGAGGAAGAGGGTTCGCCCTGGAAATGCGTTAGCCTTGCGACTGATGCTATCTGGTTCCTCCATAGCTGAGGTGGTGATTGATTGATGTCACTATACACTACTTACGTGCCTTTGACACTGCTCCGTTTGTGAGTATATTTTATGCTGGATTTTATCTTCCAATAAATGTTTTTATGGTATTGCACAAGGTCGGTGCGCCCCTCTCTCTTTTGTATTCCTCTCTAGTATCAGCCACAAGAGGCATCTGAATCCATTGGGGGGTGTATAAATACTCCAATCTAATCCTATTCATCAGTTATTTCCATATACTTTGGGGCACAATATGCTATCCTTATTACCCTGTGCCTGCTCTACACTTAGGCACAGATCTTTACCACTAATTGGTCCAAACACCAGTATATTTTCTTCAACTTATTAGTCGCTCTATCGTTATACTTTCCCACTATACTTCATAGTTTACGTTGAATTAAAAAATATATATATAGATAGTTACACCAATGTGGATCCACTTATTTTGAATATCCATGGTCCCAGGGACTGCTGTCTCTTCCTGGTGCTACATCTTTGTGTATCAAGGTTCCTCCATCTCAGCTCCTGGGGCTGATGATCTTTTCGGCTGGCCTTCAGCCCCCCAAACTCAAAAGTATACCTGTACGTTGTTTTGGGAAACTGCTTTTCCCCTCCTCTCCCTATAGACAATCTATTATAAAATTTTTCAATCATTAACAATTTTTAATATTCATAGACGCTTACCTTACATCTGCTCCTGAAGAGTGGCAGTAGCCACGAAACGCGTTGAGCCAATAGATGCTCCCTCGTGTTTATATAGCAAGATTACTAGCAATTTTACTCAAACATGCTATTTGTGGTTGTATGTCTTCATATAAAGTCCTAAACTTCTCCTCACATTGCTCTTCTGGATCCAGACAGTACCCTGCCATTTGACAACCAATAGGAAGTTTCCACATCATGTAGGCAGTATGACCTGACCTCCAGTAAACAGAACAAAACTCAGATATAGAATGTCATGTCAAAACTAATATTATTATTATTATTATTATTATACAGGATTTATATAGTGCCAACAGTTTACACAGCGCTTTACAACTTGAGGGTAGACAATACAAATACAATACACTTAAATACAGTAGGAATCAGAGGGCCCTGCTCGTTAGTGCTTACAATCTAAGAGGGAAGGTCAAGAGATACAAGAGGTAATAACTGTGGGGGATGTACTAATAGAGAAGATAAATGTACAGTGGTTAGGTGGGAGCCAGATAGGCTTCTCTGAAGAGTAGTTTTCAGGGATCGTCTGAAGGTGGACAAAAGTAGGAGAAAGTTGGACAGATTGGGGTAGAGCATTCCAGAGCATGGGAGAGGCTCTGGAGAAGTCTTGGAGGAGAGCATGGGATTTAAGCAATTAAAATGGGTAATTACGTTTTTAACGATTTCATTAACAGCGTGAGTGGGTAGGGGAGCCTGAACATCAGTTTTAAACTTATTTTTAAAACTTTTAAGCAAAAAAGCTCTGAGGAAGAGGGTTCGCCCTGGAAACGCATCAGCCTGACCATATGGACGCCACCTGGTCCCTCTATTGTGGTGGTGAGCGATTTATCCATTGGAGGCAACATCTGCACATTTTATCGTGATGCCTTTTTATTGCTCCTTTTATAAAGTATATATTTTTTATCTTATTGTTTTAATAAAGGGTTTAATAAAGGGTTTAATGGTATTGCACTAGGTCGGTGCTCCCCTCTCTTGTGTTTTCTTCTCTAGTACCTTTTGGATACCCATGGTCCTGAGGAGGGCAGACCTTTGAGTGCACTTTGACTTTCACGTACATTTGGATTTTCCTTTACTATCCACATGTCCTATATTTGACTGATTTTGGGTTGTTGGATCCAAGCGCAGGATTTTTTTTTTTTATGTTTTTCTGCATGTGCCGACATCATCGGCACATGCGAACTGAAGAATCGGCACCCGGGGTAGCCCCGGGGGGACGTTTCTTCTGTTGACGTGCCATAAATGACGGCTCCAGTGGGCATGCACAGGAGTGACGTCAGCGCGGCTCCTGCCATTTACAGAGCTGGATCCCACGCTGTGATTGGAAGGAGCTGCAGACCCGGAAGAAGGATGTCGCCGGTCACAGCAGTGTGCCGAGACCGCTGCAACAGCTTTGTTCCAAGGTAAGTATTTCATAATGAGCTAGTATGCGATGCAATACTGGGCACTCCCCC
>BLSH010549800.1:524109-569731 GCA_018402905.1 Glandirana rugosa
ATCCCCCCCCCCCCCCCCCAACCCCCCACTGCCGATCCCAATTTTCAGCTTTCATCTCCGTCGCACTTTGAATCGGTGGTATTTTGATCACCACTGGGTTTATTTTTTGCGCTGCAAATTTTGAAAAAAACAAAAAACAAAACCATTTTTATTTGCGTCTGTTATAACATTTTGTAAATATGTATGTTATCTCCTTCACTGATGGGGACGGATGAGGCGGCACTGATAAGGCGGCACAGATGAGGTGGCACCGATGAGGAGGCACTAATATGCAGCACTGATATGCAGCAATGATGGGCGGCACTGTTAGATGGCACGGATAGGCAGCACTGATGAGGAGGCACTGACAGGCTTTACTGATGGGCATTGACTGGCATTACTGATGACCACAGATTGGCATCATATGTGGGTACAGGTGGGCACTGATTGGCATTACTGGCAAGCACTGGTGGGGCACTTCTAATCAATGCGCTGCATATCAGCACAGACCCACTCCCCCCCCCCCCCTGTCAGGAGAGCCACTGATCAGCTCTCCTCCACCCGTGCCTTTCAGCACGATTGGAGGAAAGCGGATAAACAGCACTTCCTGTTTACCATGTGATCAGCTGTGATTGGACACAGCTGATCACGTGGTAAAGAACTTATGTCATAGGGGCTTTACCTAGATCGGAGACACACCGCACCACCGATCGACGCGCTGCGCGCCCAGGAGCAGCTTATCCTTCTGGACATCAAATGACACCCAGTCAGGACAACTGACCCCGCTGCGGCAGTCATTTTGCAATAGGCCTTTATGATTTTGTGTTTGGCCTCATTCATAGGAGTCTTGGGCCGCAGGTTGGACACCTCTGATATAAAGACTAGCAGAGCTCCTGTATACATAAAAAGTGTTTCTACAAATGCATTACAAGTGTACACACTACATATGACCATCTGATTAGATTCTGATCTGCTTTATTACATTTTAGTTGGCTGTATATTAAAAAAAATATATATATTATAGGGGGTAGGCTGTAAAGAGTTCATTATCTTGACTGGAAACCCTTAGAGTCGGATCACACAGAGGCAATCTGACTTCAGGAGCGACTTTGCAGGCGATTTGAATGCGACTTCATCGTGACGTTGCATGACTTTGGGCAACTTACAACACGACTCCATGTGACCTCCATGCCTGTGGCCAATCCGAGAATAAATCTATTCTGACATCATTCCTTTTACCTGGGTAAATTATTTTCTTTTTCCTGTTAAGTCAGTTCAATATAGATGGGGGATCCAACTTGGAGGCGACATCCATTGAATTCTATGGGCACAAGTCGGATAGAAGTCGCCTTGAAGTAGTACAGGAACCTTTTCTGAAGTTGGAGCGACTCAGTAGGATACATTAAGATGGCTCTCATTCACTTCAATGGGATTTCTGATGCCAAGCGACTTGGGGCGACACAAGTCGGAGCGCAAGTTGCTGTAGTGTGAACCGGCTGTTAAAAGGTTAAAATGCCAAGAAAATGGATTTTCTAAGCGCACTGATGAGTATGCGATTACTAATGGTGTGCATTCGCTATTACACACATTCAGACAGTTGGTGTTTTGATGGCAGATGGGAGGATGTAGTTTAGGATGAGATGCAGCCAATAATTCTGTGGATTTTTTATCCTTTGCTAGACGGATTTCTAACTATCTACAAACACACTGAAGTAGAATTCCTTTTCATCGCATAAACAAAGACAAACAACAATTCAAAGAATTTAAAGACGCTCAAGTCATAGAAGCCGATGCAGATACAACACGTTCCCTAAGGAGCGTCTCTAACTTTATTCCTCATACACGTCATCTTTATTTCCTGAATCTCTACAAATCCAGTCTTGGAGGTGTAATGTCACATGATTTAACCATCAAAATGCTGCACCATGTCGTAACCGCATGCATTACACGTGGTTGCAGTGCAGCCCCCATTCACTTGATTGGGTTGTGTATTGTAGCGGTGCTACCCGGCAAAAGCAACATGCTGTTTAATTCATGAGCAGCTGCATACGGTCATTTAATCAGGCGGTCAGGAAAGCAGTAAAGCCATGGCTCAACCGCCTGATTTTACCACCCTTTGGCAGCTAGTGTCAACGCCACCTAACTCTACACTGCAATGGAGCAAGAAAAAGAACCAATGGATACCTGGCCTGTTACAATATACAGTATTATTTTTCAAACAAGCTTTACTTTTTAACATTAAAGTGGACCAAAATGCCAGGTCTACCTATTACAACACAGTCCAAGTTAAATAATAAAAAAAACCTCAGTAGATAAAAGTTATAGTTTTTAAATAGTGGGCTTATATTTAATAAGTTTATTTTGGTTCTTTTACAAAATCTGTCCAGTGCAAGTCCTTTGCCTAGGCCAGGGGTAGGGAACCTGCGGCTCTCCAGCTGTTGTTGAACTACATTTCCCATGAGGCATTGCAAGGCTGATGGATACAATTACTCCCAGAAGCATGATGGAAAATGTAGTTCTACAACAGCTGGAGAGCCGCAGGTTCCCTACCCCTGGCCTAGGCCAAGAGGAGGTCATCAAACTGCTATCAGTGCTGGTTTACACTACTGCGTGGTGCGAGATCGCATGTGATTCGCACTGCAGTGCAAATCACATGCGATGTCCGTGTGATGCGATTTCAGCCATACAGATATTATGGCTGAATTTGCATCGCATTCGGACCCAACTCGCACAGGACCCTTTTTTTGGTCCGCACCACAATTGGATCGCATGGGTGTTCACACCCATTCAATCCGATTCATGTTCGAACTGTCAGTTCACAGTGTGATATGCGAGCTGAAATTGGGGTGTCATTAACATTGTTCTGACACTGCCAGCAATTCGCATTTGGCAGTGTGAACTGCCGTGCGAGTTGGGTGCGACGCAGGAACCCGCAGTGGACTTGCAGTGTTCACGCATCACACCTACGTGGACCGGCTCTCAGTCTCCTACCTTCCCGTGATTAGACTGGAAAGTAATAATTTTGTAGAGGTGTACACCCTCATATCACCAGGGGCACATCTCCACCGACCACCAGTGCAAGGGGGAGCGTCTCCACCGACCACCAGTGCAAGGGGCCCTCTTTCCACCTACCACCCCATTGCATGCAAGCAGGCCCACTTCCACCAACCACCAGTGCAAAAGGTCCCCTTTCCACACCACCAGTGCAAGGGGCCCCCTTTTCACTGACCACCAGTGCTATAGGTCCCCTTTCCACCGACCACAATTGTGTGCATGGGGGCGCCTCTCCACCAGCCACCAGTGCATGGGGCGCGTTTCCACCAACCACCAGTGCATGGGGGACACGTCTCCACCAACCACCAGTGCATGGTGGGCGTGGCTCCACCAACCACCGATGCATGGTGGGAGCGTCTCCACACACCAGTGCATGGGGGCGCATCTCCACCAACCACCAGTGCATGCGGGCGCATCTCCACAAACCACCAGTGCATGGGGGCGCGTCTCCACCAACCACCAGTGCATGAGGGCTCGTCTCCACCAACCACCAGTGCACGAGGGCGCGTCTCCACCAACCACCAGTGCATGGGGGCCTGCCTCCACCAACCACCAGTGCATGGGGGTGCCTCTCCCCCAACCACAAGTGCATGGGGTGCCTCTCCCCAACCACCCGTGCAAAAGGCCCCCTTTCCACCAACTACCAGTGCAAGGGGCCCCACTTTCCACTGACCACCATTGTGTGCAAGGGGGAGCGTCTCCACCGACCACTGGTACAAGGGGGAGCGTCTCCACCGACCACTAGTGCAAGGGGGAGCGTCTCCATCGACCACTAGTGCAAGGGGGAGCGTCTCCCCCGACCACTAGTGCAAGGGGGAGCGTCTCCCCCGACCACTAGTGCAAGGGGGAGCGTCTCCCCCGACCACTAGTGCAAGGGGGAGCGTCTCCCCGACCACTAGTGCAAGGGGGAGCATCTCCCCGACCACTAGTGCAAGGAGGAGCGTCTCCACCGACCACTAGTGCAAGGAGGAGTGTCTCCACCGACCACTAGTGCAAGGGGGAGCGTCTCCACCGACCACTAGTGCAAGGAGGAAAGTCTCCACCGACCACCAGTGCAAGGACCCCTTTTCCACCAACCACCAGTGCATGGGGGTGCATCCCCACCGACCACCAGTGCAAGAGGCCCCCTTTCCACCGACCACCAGTGCAAGGGGCCCCTTTTCCACCGACCACCGGTGCATTGGGGCGCGTCTCTACCGACCACCAGTGCAAAGGGAAGTGTCTTCTATAACCACCAGTGCAAGAGGACACTTCTCCTTCAACCACAAGTGCAAAGGGATGCATTTCCACCGACTACCAGAGGAAGAAGGCATATCTGCACCAACCACCAATGGAAGTGGGCATATGTCTTCTCCAGCCACCAGTTTAACCAGTTCGAGCATCTCCACCGAACACCAGTACAAAGGGGCACGTCTCCACCAATTACTATTGTGTGCAAGGGGTCATGCCTCCACCACCTACCACTGCAAAAGGGAGTGTTATCATCGACCTCCACTGCAAGGGGGTGCATCTTCTCCGATCACCAGTAAAAGGGGGCACATCTCCACCGACCACTAGTGCAGGGCAGCGTATCACCACCAACCAGAAATGCAAAGGATGCATTGACAATACCATGCAGGAGTTGTAGCTTAATGGAAGATATCTGTTAAAATTGGTACTGAAATAGAGCTGATTTGCTTAGCAACAGATCCCTTAGTATAACAAAAAGAGCACTGAAATTAAACTGGGGTTGTTACTTATGTACGTGCTTAGAGGCAGCCCGAGACTGTATTTTATCAAATCTGTACAGTGGTTGTGCTTTACTGTTCCCCTCTCTTTTTTTTTTTTTTTTGACACAAAACTTTTTTTTATTGACAAAGATAATGAGTGACAGTACAGTACAAAAAAAAAAGTGTGCGGATCCATCAGAACACAGTTAATGTACATAATGTATACATGTATAAAAACAGAAATAAAGGACAGTCACTTGTTATTTAGCACACATATAGGGTTTTGTACAAAAACATAAAACAAAAAACTAACAAAACCACGGAGCTTGTTAATGGACATCTGCACAGGATGTCCAATAATCTACACTGGTATAGAAAACATAAGGAAAGTCCCAAGCTCAGGTAAATACCGTTAAAGCTCTTGGTGGGTTTAGAATCGTAATAATCTATCCAGCACTAACTATGGAGGGGCAAAACTCGGGTTGTCAAGCCAGTTCTGCCAGATGAGGATGAACTTCTTGACCGCATTACGATGGCGATAAGCCAGTTGTTCTCTAAGTAGAAAAGAGTTAACATAAGTAACCAACTGGGCCACGGTAGGCACATTAGATGCCATCCAAAATTGGGCAATTAGCTTCCTAGTGAAATATAATAATCTAGTTACCATGATATAGATACCTTTTAGATACATTTCAGCAATCGCACCCAACAGACACACCAACGTGGTGAGAGGTATAGGTGTTTGAGCTAAATCAGAGATAATCCGTATAACCTCTGCCCAATATCGTGTAAGTTCCGGGCATCGCCAGATCATGGGTATAAAGCAAGCCTCGACAAACCCCGGGCGCCAGGTCGCCATGGCGACCAGAAATCGTGTCCTGGCGAGTGACAGCCGTTCCTTCTATCACTATGGTAAAACAGCTGTCAGATTCAGCAAGAGCCAGCAGTTCTCTGCTTAATCTAACAGCTGTTAAACTTGGCTGTCTGTCTGGAATATTTGTTGATAGTTAGGAGAATAAACAAACAAACAATGTATCTTCTTCTTTCAAAGCAATTATCTCCGGGCTATCAGGAAAGTTTAACCATTTAAAGACTAAACCCTTTCTCAGATTAGTGGCTTACAATTAAATATTCAGTGTTTTCTGCTAGAAAACGACTTGGAACCCCCAAACATTATATATTATTTTTTAGCAGAGACCCTAGAGAATAAAATGGCAGTTGCTGCAATATTTTATGTCATATGGTATTTGCGAAGCGGTCTTTCAAGCGCAATTTTTGGAAAAAAATACACTTTTAATGAATAAAAAAAAAACTAAACCGTAAAGTTAGCCCATTTTTTTTTTTTTTTTGTATAATATGAAAGTTGATGTTACACCGCGAGAAACGTGACCTTTATTCTAAGCAACAAAATTGTGATAAAGCCCTGTGTACCATCAACAATTACCAGTCTATGTGCAGCTGGGCTCCAGTATTTCATGGTGACCGGAAACCCACCAGAGCAATGAAAAGTCACTGTGGGGGACACACATGTAGGCAGGAAGTGGCTGCAAAGAGGCAGCATAAGATCAGCAGCGCTGGAATACTTTTCACCTTTTTTTTTGTATTTTATTTACAATGTCACTAAGGCTTTGTTTAGATGTGCAAGTTGGGTGGTAAGAATGTGCAGTAGAGACATGTTTTTGCCACCCTTAAGCTCCATTAGGCAGCAGATGAGGGCGTTTTACATGCCGCAGTCACAATGCATTCGGCATAATAAGGAGTTTCCCCCATAACAGATTTTTAGTGTCACTCTTTCTGGCCAGCCTGTAACCCTGATGTAACGGTGGAGTTATTGACTGGCTGCTCTGCTGTGAGTAGGTTAGGGGCGCAAATTACTTGTCTTACCCCGGGGGGCGCTGACAACCCAACACTACGCTATAAAAAAACTGGCTCCTAACTTTTTTAGCCGGCTCCTAGATTCAAGGCAAATTTGTCAAGCCCTGGTATAAAGTCTCCTCTGTGAACTGTGCTTTTCGGACAGAAGGGAGAATCCCTCCAACCCCAATCAAATAGTTTGGCAGACGTACAACAGGTTCTGTGCAGGATAAATAGTTGTGAGAGTTCATGGGAAGCGGATACCGACACAACTCGAGACTCCAGAGCCATATCCCATTGATCACCATTAGAGCTGCACGATTAATCGTAATAAAATCACGATCTTGATTCAACCCCCCGCGATCTCCATCACGCACTACCGCGATTTTCAGTGCAGTTAATGGAGTCCGACTTGCGAGGCGACTCAGCACGACTTGACTGTAATAGAAGTCAATGCAAGTCGCCTGAAGTCTCCACAGGAACCTTTTTCTAAGTCGGAGTGACTTGAGTCTCTCCTATCTGGGCAGACTGCCAAGTCTGAGATCATTGCTGATAAAAGAAGCAAAGAGATACAAGGTTTCTAGTTATCAAAGGAATGAACTCCCATGTATAGAAGAGTTTAGTTTAACCATTTAAAGACTAACTTTACTGACATTTGTTGCTTACAAGTAAAAATCCAGTATTTTCTGCTAGAAAATTACTTAAAACCCCCAAACTATATATATATATTTTAGCAGAGACCCTAGAGAATAAAATGGGGGTTGTTGCAATATTTTATGTCACACGGTGTTCGCGCAGTGGTCTTTCAGATGCAATTTTTTGGGAAAAATTACACTTTCAAAAAAAAAAAAAAACTAAACAGTGCTGTTAGACCAATTTTTTGTAAGATGTGATGCCGCGAGAATCGTGATCTTTATTCTAAGCAAAAAAATGGTGATTCGCATTTTGGACAGAATCATGCAGCTCTAATCACCATCTATATCTCCTATATCAGTATTCCACTGACTACATTTAACTACTTCAGCCCCGGAAGGATTTCACACTTTAGGACCAGAGCACTATTTGCGATTCGGCACTGCGGCGCTTTAACTGACAATTGCGCGGTCGTGCAACGTTGCACCCAAACAAAATCTGCGTCCTTTTTTCCCCACAAATAGAGCTTTCTCTTGGTGGTATTTGATCACCGCTGCGTCATTTCTGATCACCGCTATAAACAAAAGAAGAGCGCCAATTTTGCAAAAAAACCCAAATTTCTTACGTTTTGCTAAAATACAAATCCAAAAAAAATATAAAAAACAATTTTTTTCAACGGTTTTGGCCGATTTTATATTCTTCCTCATATTTGTGATAAAAAAAAAAATTGCAATCAGCGTTTATTGATTGGTTAGCGCAAAAGTTGCCGCGTTTACGGATGATGAGAATTAATTTTTGGGGTTTTTATTTTTTATTTTTTTTTTTTACTAGTAATGGCGGCGATCTGCGATTTTTAGCGGTACTGCAATATTGCGGCGGACATGACGGACCATTTTGGGACCATTGGCATTTATACAGCGATCAGTGCGATAAAAATGCACTGATTACTGTGTAAATGCCATTGGCAGGGAAGGGGTTAACCAGGAGGGGGCGCTGTAAGGGTTAACTGTGTTCCCTGGGCGTGTTCTAACTGTATGTGGGCTGCCCTAGCAGGGGAAGGGGAGTGATCACAGCTTCCATATAGAGGAAGGCTGTGATCACAGTCCTTCCCCATCTCACAGAACCTCCGTTCTTTTACTGCAGGGGGGGCATCGCAGGTAGCTGGCGGAGATCGAGTCCGCCGCACCCGCTCCCTGGCCCCCCCGGACACAGTGAGCGCGCGAGTGCGCCTCCGGCGGCGCGCGCTCACAGTGCACGATCTCGCAGCCGCCGTCATATGACGCCGGTTTGCGATATCGAACCACCTTGTCGCCGTCAACCTGCGGTTGGTGGTCGGCAAGTGGTTTAGTAAAACAGTGTCAGCCATATCTTTGCCATATTATAGGGTGATCAAACTGATACCGGCCTGCCTCTTCTTCCATATGAGATCACAAAATTGGGAGTCAATACATGTTCCCCTCTCTTAGTGAGAGTTTCTCAGTAAGAAAGCAACAAAATATTTTTTGATTCATTGAATGAGTTTACCAAAAATGTAGATATTGCATACTACCTAACTAAGCTCCATTTCATGCTGAATAAACTAAATCATTAAAGGGGTTGTAAACCCTCGAGGTTTTTCACCTTAATGCATTCTAATGCGTCTCTAGACGTAAAGAGTGCCCCCTTGTCCTTTGTGATGACCTTAAAGTAAATAACTCAACACCAAGATCACTATATGGACCCCTTATGTATTTGTACATATTGATCATATCCCCCTTAATCTCCTCTTCTCAAGAGAGAATAAATTCAGTTCCTCTAATCTTTCCTCATAGCTGAGCTCCTCCATGCCTCTTATTCGTTTGGTTGCCCTTCTCTGCACTTTCTCCAGTTCCCTGATATCCTTTTTGAGAACCGTGCTCAAAACTGAACTGCATATTCCAGATGAGGTCTTACTAATGATTTGTACAGGGGGGCAAATGATATCTCTATCTTTGGAGTCCATACCTCTCTTAATACAAGAAAGGATTTGAATCTCTTTGGAAACCACAGCTTGGCATTGCCTGCCATTATTAAGCTTATGATCTACTAAAACTCCCAGATCCTTCTCCACTATGGATATATTCAGGTATTTATTACCTCTAACAAACAGGAGGCACTAATTGTTGGATGCCCAACACAGTGTACAATCCCCCAAGAACCTGTTGTTTGTAAAGACCTTTCAATGTAAATTTTGGATATGGGACCAAAAGCTGGAAAGGTTTATATGTATCTACAACACAATAGTTTTCAATCAATTGAATACATTTTAAAAAATCATATCATATCATCATATATTATACATATTCTCTCTGTGGACTCACAAACATAAAAAACACTTAACCACTTCAATCCCAGACACTTTCACCCGCTTCCTGCCCAGGCCAATTTTCAGCTCTGTCGCATTTTGAATGACAATTACGCGGTCATGCAACCCTGTACCCAAACAAAATTGCTACATTTTGTTCACACAACTAGAGAATTCTTTTGGTGGTATTTAGTCTCCACTTGGTTTTTTATTTTTTGCTAAATAAAAAAAGACTGAAAATTAAAAAAAAAAAAAAGAAGTTTTTATTAGTTTTGGTTATACAATTTTGTATTTTTCTCCTTCACAGATTTTTGCGCTGATGAGGCAACACTGACGGGCACTGATGGGCTGCACTGATAAGGAGGCACTAATATGCAGCGCTGATGATCACTGGTGGGCATCACTGGTGGACACTGGCAGGCATTACTGATAGGGCAGATCTCCCATGTGAGGAAAGCTGCCTACGTCATAGGCTCTTTACCGAGATCCGTGATGCGCTAGGACACACTGCACCATGGATCGCCATGCTGCGCACCCCGGGGGCATGCACGAGCAGCCCATTCTGGAGGACGTCATATGTTGTCCATTGAGAATGGGAAAATCCCACGGTCGGCCATCATTCTGCTGTAGGCCAGGCGGGAAGTGGTTACAGAGGAAGAAAAGCCTAACACGAACCAAAAAAATGCTGATAACCCACTCTGGGTAAAAAAGTTCTGCATACTTACCATCTCTTAAAGCGGAGTTCTACCCAAAAGTGAAGGGAAGGTGACCCTCCAACATTCCACAATTGGCATGTCATTTTTTGGGGGGGCGAGGACCCTGCTTTCAAAGGGTCCCAGGTCCACTTCCTCTCATGGTGCCATGGCTCCGGAAGGAAATTCAACTCTCCCCCCCCCCCCGCCCCCGGCGATCTTCTGGGACACGTCACAGATCCCAGAAGATACCCAGGCCATTCACAGGGCGCAGCGCGACCCGCACATGTGCAGTGCACGCCCGGCTTTGAAGCCAAACCCGGGTGCCCACACCTGTAAATGTTGACGCTGTAGAGGAGGAGGCGGAGAAGAGCGACGCTGCGGGTGGCTGCATCGCTGGAGCCTGGGACAGGTGAGTGTCCGATTATTAAAAGTCAGCAGCCACACTTTTTGTAGCTACTGACTTTTAATACGGTGCAACTCCGCTTTAATCTGGTCTAGTTAGGTAATCCTGCAGCTTCAGCTCTCATCCTACATCTCAGTCATTGATGACTGCAAGAGAGAGGAGGGGGCATGGACAATGGGTGGGCCATGGGGGCCTATGGATGACTTCATAGCTCCTTGAATTCCCAGCTGTTTTCCAGCACTCCCTGCCACAGGAGAGCAGGAGCTGCGGGATCATGTGACCAGACCGGTTCAGACTAAGAAAAAAGGTAGCAGCAATTACATTTGATATATTTAATACGGATTAATATTAAAAGGAAACATTTCGGAGAGTTTCTTAGTGAATGCAATCAATCAGCATGATATATCCTGTCCCTATAGGGTCTAGCAATAGGAGGGCATGGAGGAGGAAGGGAGGAGGGAGTGGGCTGTCATTTACCACTGTGTATACACCCGGATGTGTGACTCTGTGTAATATATATATATATATATATATATATATATATATATATATATATATATATAGCACAGATAAGAAAAAGGAGAGCTTAGAAGGGAACTAAAATTGAGCATGCTCCGTAGAGGACACCAACTGGTCTACACAATCTCAGGTTGCGGTGGGGACACAGAGAAGATGGGAGGGACAGCTAAAGGCAGGATCAAGCAGGTATATTTCACTCTACACAAAAGTAATTCTTTAGTATCTTTGCGAGTATGAAAACTCTTATATAGCATGTAATGAGAGTTTTTCTTATGACACTTTAAGGGCCGCATCGAAAAAAAAATAAAACATACTGTTGCTGAATATTGAAACATATAAGGAATGTAGTCCTGCAGGTTTATAAAGAAGCTACTGAATGGTCCCCTTTAACTGAAATAAAATATACATTGCTAGTAAAGGGATTTGATGATATTTGCTAGACATGCATGTTTCAAAGTGTTCTTCTGTACTGTGAACGGATATCACCAAGCTCAGTCTTTGGATCAATCTATCTCATGACACTGCGCCCCTGACATTTGTAAAAGAACAGAACATTCTCAATAAATCACTAGAATTTCCTCAAACTATCACTGTAAGAAGATCAGTACAATAAACAAACTCTGTTGCAAAAAATATTTTCCTGCTGTACTCTATGAAAACAAGTACAGCTGAATTCTAAAAGGAACAATGCTTATCCTACTTCTAGTAGGCTCAGCTCAACTAGCCAGAATCTTGTGTTACTGTACCATAAGACTTAAGTGCAACAATCCCCTTGTAAGATTGTTGTTAACTGTGCTATTAATGTTGGAGAGAGTGCTGGTGCCTGATATATACATTTAAACATTTTAACAAATTAATCGTGTTTTTAATGTTATAATTGTATCAGACAATCACAGTATTAAACAGCGGTATATTTTTAATGTGATATTGAACACACATTGTTTAATTGACATTGTCCCTTCTATTTCTGTATATTGATGATAGCACTGTAATTATTTTGATTTAAAAAATGTACCTTTTTCCTAAATGATATACAGCTGTCACATGACCCAGATCTTTCCCAGCCTGTCTACAGAGAAACATAAGCAGGAGGAGCCTCTAGTCCTCTGCTGCTGGCCACATGTTCAAAATAATAATACAAATTAAAAAAACAGCCTCTGGGATATGGAGTAAAAATAAATAATTAATATCAATAAACTTTTAAATCCTCATACAAATATATATTTGAAGTCAAATCTTTATTTTTTTTTTTTTTTTACAACATGATGTGGGGAAGATTTCTGCCAGTCACAGGCTGGTTCACGCCCCTCCAGCCTGTGTCTTAGAATACGAGGGAGGTGAAGCCTCCATCAATCGAGATGTAATATCCAGCCCCCCTTGTGTTTAGCTGGTTAGTGGGCATGGAGGAGGAGGAAGGGAGTGGGCTGTCATTTAACATTGTGTATACGCCCACATGTGTGACATGGGCTGCTCAGATATGATAGGGAGGAAATACTCAGCATAGAAACTCACTGAAAACTGAGCATGTGCAGAGTTGCCATCACTGCTCTGCAAAATCCTCAACTGCAGTGGGGACATGGACAGAAGGGGGACATAGTGAGCAGCAGGATCAACCCGTTTTTTTGCAGAATACAGAAAATGAATCGCATAGTGACTGAGTGAGTATAGTATAAACAGCATGGAATACACCATTTATTGATAGTTTTTTATGATGTGGGTTTAGTGACACCAACTACAGGCTACAGTGGCCTCTGCAAGCTAAAAACATTTCATCAACATTCATCAAGTGTACCTAAACAGAAGAGGAAAAAAATGTTAAATATTGCAGGTTACCAATCCTTAGCTAGGATGGCTGCATTTGTTTTCCTTTATTTTCACTGATGATCCCATTAGTAAGACACATCCTGTCCTAGGGTGACAACTTTTAGTTACCATAATGTATAGAGAAGAAGCATTGCCATCCTAGGACAAGACTACAGTAACCCCCCCTCCGCTTATTCATACGGGGTCTGTAGTTGTCAGAGATAAATCCACAAGTGCTTTTTTTTATTTATTTATTTATTTATTTTAACCACTACTATTCTTTTATGCTGGCTTTTCAAATTTACAAATATAGCAATTTCGAAATTGGGTGAAAGGTTTAGCGCTGGAAAACACTTTTTAAAAGATAAATGGTGCATTTTATACACAACTATATGGCTCCATACACACAAACGTTTTTTTACTGCTGCGTTTTCAAGTGTTTTTTTGCAGCTCTCCATATTATTCAATGGCCCCATAAAAACGCTGACGTTTTTGAGCTGTAGATAGTGTTGCGTTTGTGAGCTGAAAGCAGAACCCACGGCCAGCATGTTCTGCAGCTGCAGCGTTAGATTGTTTTTGACGCGGAGTCAGGAAAATGCTCACTAACGCGCATTAATGCTGTAGCGACGTTAACTGGTGTTTTTAGCTCCGGCATTTTTCAGGCTAAAAAATAGCAGAGGAATGTTTTTTTAAACAAAACGCTGATGCTCACTAACGCGCATTAACGCCGATGCAAAACGCTAACAAAATTGCGTTTTTGACGCCGATTATTTCCTGACGTCAGTCCCGACGTTACAGCTTATTTTTTTAATACGTCCACGTGATGATGAGGCCAGTGGGTGAGTGAGTTCCAAATCAGGGACAGTCCCTCGAAATCAGAGACAGTTGGGAGCTACGATTGTGGTCCCCAAAGCTCTCCCCATAATGCACACCATATCTGCACATTATAAAAAGTCTTATCCCCAAGGTGCCCTCCTTCGGCGACACGAGGTCTGATATGTTGTTGCCATCTACTTCTGGATCCACAATATTCAGCCAGCCAGCTGTGAGGACCTCCATGCAGGTAATGAATGTGCACCAACGTGCAACAGGCTAATAAATATTAGTGCTAAGGCTACAGGATTAGCCTGCTGCACATTTATTTAAGGGGGTTTGTAATACAGCTGCTGATATCACTTATTGTCATGTTTTAATAATTTTTTGGGGAGATTGTATTTTATCCATAAGCCTAGGTTCACACTGCTGCGGGAATGAAACCGCGCAATTTCAGCTGAACTCGCACAATTTCACTCCTGCATGTCAGTCCGACAATTTCAGACATCTGTGCGGTTTTCTGCAGATGTCCATTGAAATCACACCTAAAATCGACAAAAGTAGTACTACTTTTGGGAATCGGTGCAGCGCCGCAATGTTGGAGTTGCACCGATTCGGACGGTGCAATTGCGGGCAATAGCCGCCGATTTGGCATGCAATTTGACAAGTCAAATCGCATGCATGAGAACCTAGGCTTAGCCATAGTTCACACTGACACGATTAGGCATGTGATTTGAAATGCCAAATCGGTGGCAATTGCACCGTCCTAATCGGTGCGACGCCGCACCAATTTCAAAAAGTGGTTCTTGTACTACTTTCTGCGATTTAAGGTGCACTTTCCATAGGCATCAGTGCAGAAACCGCACAGATGCCTGTGAAATCGCCGCTAAAAAGGGGACTGACATGCGGGAACAGCTGAACTCGCACCATTTCATTCCAGCACTCAATATGAACCTGGGCTAAAAATGGAATTATACTCAGCTTGGCTCCAGCAATGCGGCGTCCCTGAGTTTCCCACCTGGCTGCTGGCATTTTCGGGGGCCGGCTTCCAGGTCTTGATCGCCGGCCGATGTCAGTGGTCGGACAGGGATGGTGGGTGTCACTCCTGTGCACGTGCGGAAGTTAAATCAGATTTGGCATTGCAGAATTCGTACAGGTTGCGCGGCTCACTGTACAAAGGCAGAAAGGCAGGTGCTTATTCGTCCATCTTGAATTCTGTTTGATTAATGGTTGTGCACTGAGCAGCACATATACCGCTGTCACTGTGAATTAGGAAAAAATTGCTTGCAGGCAGAAAGATCTTTTATGCCAGACAAGACATACAGGGGTTGATTTACTAAAACCGGAGTGCAAAATCTGGTGCAGCTGTGCATGGTAGCCAATCAGCTTCTAACTTCAGCTTGTTCAATTAACCTTTGACATAGAGCCCCCGTTCACATCGGCACGATTTGGCATGTCGAATCGCAGCAACGGCACTGTCGCAATCGGTCCGGCACCAACTGTGTGGCGCTGCACCGACTTCCAAAAGTAGTTCCTGCATTACTTTTGGCGACTTTGGGGGCAATTTCACTAGACATCTGTGCAGGGACCTGCACAGATATCTTTCATATCGTTCCCAAACTCGCAATGAAATGTGGATTTGAAATAATGCGGCTGATGGTGACAACAGCTACACATGCTTACCCTATAAGTATTGGCATAACTGCAGGCACATGGGCTAGAGAGACAACAGCACCTTAAACGCTGTGTTAGGCTCAGTTCACACTCCTGCGACTTTGCCCTGCAACCTCCTTCTGACTAGGATGCTATTTAGGAGCCTGTAAACGGCTGAAATCGCACCCAAGTCAGACCAAAGTAGTGCAGGAACCTTTTCTAAAGTCAGAGGGACTTTTGTAGTATTAGTTAAGATGGCTCTCCTAGGGAAACATTGAATTTGACACGTCATGCAACTTGGGGTCTCAAGTCAGATCCTGTGTAGCAGCAGTGTGAACCGAGCCTAAGGCTACTTTCACACTGGAAAGCCACGCAGTGCAGCCGCGGTAAGGCGCCGCTTGTTTTAGCGGCGCTTTACCAACGCTGCAGCACCGCTTTTGAGTCAGGAGGGAGGCGCTTTTAATCCCCCGAGGGGGTTAAAAGCGCCGGTTAGTGCTGGTGCTGGCGCTTCAGCAGCGGTGCCCATTCATTTCAATGGGCAGGGCGGTGTATACACAGCTCCCTCACCGCCCCAAAGATGCTGCTTGCAGGAGTTCCGTGAGTGCCCCGCAAGCACATTGCCCCAGTGTGAACAGTCACACTGAGAAGAACGGGCAGGAGTTTTGAGGCGGTTTTCAGGCGTTGTTTAGCGGCTATTTCTAGCGCTAAACCGCCTAAAAATTGCCTCAGTGTGAAAGTGGCCTTAACATCATAGTGCATTTATGGTGTGCTTGCCGTGCATGTCAACAGATGTGAATGGAGGCAGTTGCAAAGTCTCAATGCCTGCCAAACTCTGCAAGCAGCATGATGTTTTTGCATTGCTACGAAAAGAGGCAACCCTAACGCTGCAGTGTGTTCACCTCCATCCACTCCCTACTTAAAAGCCCAACTCCGCACTGTAAAGATCAACTGCTCATTTTGTCCAGGGGAGAGTGGAAAGTCTATACTTACCCGATTCTGCGTTCCATCAATGGACACCACTCCCCCACAATCCAGTGGTGAACAGTTCCTGAGGTCTTCATGTCCAGAGCAGGGCAGAGTTGGGCAGGAACAGTTCACCACACAAGACTGCAAGGGGGCAGGAGCCACAGGGACCGGCGGATCAGGTAAGCATATTTCTGTTCTCCAACCCCCTAGACCAGGGGTCTCCAAACTTTCTAAAGAAAGGTCCAGTTTATTGTTTTTCAGACTTTGGGGGGCCCGTCTGTCTTTGTGACTGAAAAATGCCTTAGCATCAATGGGAGTAAACCAGGCCTCGACAATGCCCAGGCACCAGATCGCCATGGCGACCAGAAAATGCGTCCTGGCGAGTGACAGCCGTTCCTTCTCTCCCATCACTATCTTAAAGCGGAGCTCCATCCAAAAGTGGAACTTCCGCTTTAAGGGAAGGTGACCCCCCAATATGCCACAATTGGCATGTCTTTTTTTTTTTTGGGGGGGGGTGATCAGGGACCCTGTTTTCACAGGCTCCGGAAAGGAAGTCCACCTTCCCCGCTCCCTCTCTGCGATCTTCTGGGACACATCAGAGGTCCCAGAAGATACGCTGAGCCATTCACAAAGCCGTAGAGCGACTCGCGCGTGTGCAGTGAGCACACGGCTTTGAAGCCAAAGCCGGGTGCCCACACTTGTGATGCCGGCGCCGCCGAGGGGAGGGGGAGAAGAGCGAGCCCTCGGGCAGCTGCATCGCTGGAACGAGGGACAGGTGTGTGGCTGATTGTTAAAAGTCAGCAGCTACCCTTATGGTAGCTGCTGACTTTTAACAGGGTGGAACTCCGCTTTAAAACATAGCTTCTCCTATTCAGCGAGAGCCGTTTTCTGCTTAATCGAACAGCTGTTAAACTTGGCAAACTGCCCGGGATATTTGTTTATACTTAGGAACAAAAAAAATTACAACAATGTATCTTCTCCTTTTATCAAAGGAATTATCTCTGGACTGTATGAGGGAAGTTTATCCATTTAAAGACTAAACCTTTTCTGACATTTGTGGCTTACAAGTAAAGATCCAGTGTTTTCTGTTAGAAAACGAATTAGAACCCCCAAACATTACATATATATTAGCAGAAACCCTAGAGAATAAAATGGCGGTTGTTGCAATATTTTATGTCACGCTGTATTTGCGCAGCAGTCTTTCAAACACCATTTTTTGGAAGAATACACTTTAATGAATAATTTTTAAAAAAAAACAGTAAAGTTAGCCCATTTTTTTTTCTTGTATAATGTGAAAGATGATGTTACACCACGAGAAACGTGATCTTTATTCTATGCAACAAAATTGTGATAAAGCCCTGTGTACCATCAACAATTACCACTCTTTATGTGCAGCTGGGCTCCAGTATTTCATGGTGACCGGAAACCCACAAGAGCAATGAAAAGTCACCGTGAGGGACACACATGTAGGTAGGAAGTGGTTGCAAAGAGGCAGCAGAATATCAGCAGCACTGGAATACTTATTTTACCTTTTTTTTTGTATTTTATTTAAAGTGTCATTTAGATGTGCTGTTTGGGTGGTAAAAATGTGCAGTAGAGACATGCTTTTGCCACCCACCAATGGCCACCCTTAAGCTGCATTAGGCAGCAGATGAGGGCATTTTACATGCCGCAGTCATGATGCATTCGGCATAATTAGGAGTTTCCCCATATAACAGGTTTTTAGTGTCACTCTTTCAGTCCAGCCTATAACCCTGATGTAACGGTGTTATGTTGGAGTTATTGACTGGCTGCTTTGCTGTGAGTTAGGGTTGGGGGGATGCAAATTACTTGCCTTACCCCGGGGGGCGCTGACCACCCACACTACGCTAAAAAAAACTGGCTCCTAACTTTTTTAGCCGGCTCCTAGATTCAAAGCAAATTTGTCAAGCCCTGGAGTAAACAATGCCCCATCACTGGTATTAGTGGGAGGAATTGTGCCCCATTGTTAGTGTCAGCGGGAAGAATAGTGGTCCATTGTTGGTATCAGGGGTAGGAATAATGCCCCATCATTGGTGTCAGTGGGAGGAATTGTGCGCCCCTGTTGTTGTCACTGGGAGAAATAGTGCCCCAAGGGATAAAGGCAGGCAAAAGGGCCACATCCAGCCCCTGGGACACAGTTTGGAGACCACTGCCCTAGACAAAAACAAACAATTAACACTTGTAGTGGGGCTTTTTTTTTTTGCTCGGAGATGGGCTTTAACAATTTTAAGTGGCGTCGATAAGCGGTAAAAACATGACAACTGCCTATTTTCAATGCCTGTGTGGAACAGCCCTAATGGTACTCTAGGCAAAGACTGGCATCTAACCTTGCAGTGTAGGAAGGAGCCCCACTGCAAGGGTAGTTTTGCATTTTCCCCGGAGTTCGGCTTTAAATTTTAGCCTCTCCTTCCCCTCCTTTCTGTGTCTGCATTTCTACAATAGTTTTGGTCAGATCTGTGGAAGATCAGCTTTTAAACACAAATAAAATAGCTTTCATTTTCATTGTACAAACTCATAAGCTGTTATGACCAAAAACAGGCATGTATGTCACTTTCTATGATTCATATATCACAGAATTCCCCTCTCACTGCTTCTCACATTGTAGTGCAGAAATGGCTCATAATTCCCACATGATACACGAGGATCTGCCTGAATTCTAACTGAAATCTGCGGCCAATAAACTCATTCTAAACACCTTCCATACTCATAGACATGTCTAAATACCAGGGCAACGTTTAAAGCGGTACTATTCTGTACTCCTAAGAGTGGCAGGTCCTATTCCCACTATGCCTGCTGACACTTCCCTTCCCCGAGCTCCCCCATTGCCCCATTTACATTCTGGAGCCCCAAATTAAATGAATAGTGCAAGCACCATGATGGGGCTAGTCCCCCAAATCATGTGACAAGGCTTGGGCCTGACGATCAGCCAATCAGATGCCAAGCACGGCATCGTTGGAGGAAGGGGAGTAGTACACGTGCTTCCTCATATCTGGGGTACTGTGTATTCACAAGGCCAATGGCAGGTAAACAAAGCAGCACAAAAGCATGGTGAAGGCATCAGTTGCTTTAGTATGGGGATGCCAAAGACGTATGTTTAAAAACTACAAAGGGTAGCAAGGTCTTAGGACCCCACAGCACTTATGCGCTGACAATGTACATAGCGGTGCGCTTTTTTTTTTTTTTTTTTTTTATGTGCATGGCTTTTATTTTCTTTTTTTCAGATGCGTTGGGGTTGATTTAATAAAACTAGAAAATGCAAAATCTGGTGCAGCTGTGCATGGTAGCCAATCAGTTTCTAACGTCAGCTTTTCCAATTAAGCTTTGACAATAAAACCTGGAAGCTCATTGGTGTCCATGCAGAGCTGCACCAGATTTGGCACTCTCCAGTAAGGATGGGCTCGGGCATGTTCACAAGTGCACGTGCCCGAGCCCGCCGGGAAGTGATCCCTGCACGGCGCTAATAAGAGGCAGTGAGACATTTCCCCGATCGCTGCAGCCGTGCAACGGGGAAATGTCTCACTGCCTGTGATTGGCGCAGTGCAGGGTTCACTTCCCGGCGGGCACAGGCACGTGCACTTGCGAACACACCCGAGCACATCCTTACTCTCCAGTTTTAGTCTCCCCCATTGCTTTTTATTGTTCATAATGCACATTTTTTTGCGCTGTACACTTTCCATTGAATCTTATGGAGAGGTTGTACTATGTGTTCCATTGGATTTGATGAATAGTATACAGCGCATGTGTGAGCCCTGATACGGGACTGCAACCTCAATCCACCTTCCAAGGGAACCTTCTGAGGGCCCAAACCCATTCCCCTGTGTTCCCTATGCCCACAGCACATGTACCTTAACCTTCTCATTAGCCAGGTAGCAAGCCTAAAATAACCTCCTAGCTATTCTCACATCATGGTATTAACCAAATGACAGCACTTCTCTAATGTTAAACAAGTTTCTGCTTCACGTTTGTACATCTCCATATCTCCTTGAAAATTAAAAGAAAGATAGCAGGCCTGCAAATTTAATAGGGGCGTAAACCCTCCCAGTTTTTCACCTGAATGCATTCTATGCGAACCTTTACTATCGCTTTAAAGCCTATGTCTGGGCTTAAAAGACCCAATCCTTTTTTCCATACCATTTTTTCTAGGCGTATTTGGTCCTTTAAAGCTAAATGCTGCAGAAAAGGTTGCTTGGGCCAATATAATTATGTATATACTATACCTGCCTGATCCCCCTGGAAAATTAAAATCACTGAAATAGACACCGCTACTCCAATGATCTGCACATGCTAGGGTTGCACCAATACCGATACTAGTATTGGTGCCAATACCGAGCATTTGCAAGTCGGGAGGCGTCACTCTTGGAAGTCAGTAGGCAGAGAGAAGGGGGTCACCAACACGTTGGAAGGTAAGCTGGCAGGGGCACAGCTGTTCTGTTCTGAATCCAAAGACAAATGCAGGGTTGCCTGGTGTTCCGTCAGAATCAGTGACCCATCAGATTAGGCAACGGAAGTGACATTCCGTCAGAACACCGTGATGCCCACCTTGGTACACCCTGCACTTGGCTGCAGTCAGAAGGCGGCAGCAGACATCCAGCCCATTGTTACACCCAGCCCATTCGCTTTATGGGCTGGGTGTAATAAGATGTCCGCTGCTGCCTTCTGACTGCAGGCTTACTGCGGCCGAGTGCAGGGCGTACCAAGATGAGCATTGCGGTGTTCTGACAGAATGTCACTTCTATTGCCGAATCTGACGGGGCATTTGATGCAACTTTTTATGTCACACGGTATTTGCGCTGCAATTTTTCAAACGGGTTTTTTGGGGGGGAAAAAACAAAAACACTAAAGTTAGCATGCTTTTTTTGTATAATGTGAAATATGATGTTACACCAAGTAAATAGATACCTCACATGTCACGCTTTAAAATTGCGCACACTCGTGGATTGGCACCAAACTTCGGCTCTTAAAAATCTCCATAGGCAACGCTTTGAAATTTTTTTTACAGGTTACCTGTCTAGAGAGTTACACAGGAGGTCTTCAGGTAAATTTATTTCTTTCGCTCTAACGTCGCGGCCATATGTGTAGTTTGAATCCCGTTTACATATGTGGGCGCGTCATACGTATGCGTTGGCTTCAATTTTTTTCTTTTTTATTGTTTAGTTTATTTTATTTTAATTGTTACACTTTTTTTTAATCACTTTTATTCCTATTACAAGCTATGTAAACATCCCTTGTAATAGGAATAGGACATGGCAGGTCCGCTTTACAGAGATGTGGGGTGTAGAAGACCCCCACATCTCTCCTCTAGCCTGGAAAGACTGAGATCAAAAAGTAGAAGAAAAAAAAAAAAAAGATTTAAGCCTTTCCAGCAGAACACATGGCAGTGTTTGCAACTACCGGGGGGCCATACTTGACATCATGACGTCGCGCCCGGCCTCCAAGGGTCATAGAGACTGCCATGGTCCATCTGGTCCTTGGTATTCTGTATGGTGAACTTCAGCCCCCGGTGGGTTGCTTCTCTGGCTTGCCAATCGCACAGGCGAGCCAGTAGAAGCACCGGAGGGCGACGGAAGGGGAACATCCCCTCCAGCCGCCTGTAAAAACAATCAAGCCGCTATGATTGTTTATATGGTGCAGGGAATCGCCGGCGTACTGCGGTATGGAAGTGGTTAAAAAGATTTATTAAAATAGTAAACAGTTACAGGCATGTGACTTTCTCAAGGGTACCTGCTTCATTGTGAACACCGGAGGTCAGTCACTCGGCACCAGCACCAGTTGGAGAATTTTCTTAATGACTGCTAAGTGTACTCTGATTGGACAAGGTAGAGAGGCAGGGTGGTGACAGCATGCTGTCCACCTTGTCCAATCAAAGAACGCTTTGTATTCATTCAGAAGTAGCAAAGCACTCTCTGAATGACACCCATGCCGCGTGAACAACCTCCTGTGTTTACAATGCAGCAGGCAGCCTCTCAGTATGGGACCCGGAAGCAGGTGGAGATGACTGGAGTAGCAGTGTCTATTTCAGTCATTTCCAGATTCAAGGGGGATCAGCCAGGTATGGTATATATCTGGACACTGCACCAACGGTTGCCAAAAAGAATGTCAAATTTCAATTTGCCTGACCACAAAACAGTTTACCACTTTGCAACAGACCATTTTAAATGAGCCCAGAGAAGATGGCATTTCTAAATCCTGTTCAGATACGGCTCCTTCTTTGCATGATGGAACTTTACCTTGCATTTTTGGATGGCACGGTGAACTGTGATCACAGACAGTGATTTCTGCAAGTATTCCTGAGCCCATGCAGTGATGTCCACAGAATCATGCCTGGTTTTAATGCAGTGCTAAGGGCCGGAAGAGAACGGGCATCCAATATTACTTTTCGGCCTTGTCCCTTGCTCACAGAGATTTCTCCAGATTCTCAGAATCTTTTGGCGATATTATCTACTTTAGATGATAATATATTTAAAGTCTTTGCAATTTTATGTTGAGTAACATTATTCTGAAACTGTTCAACAATTTTTAGATGCAGCTTTTCACAGATTAATGAACCTCTGCCCATCTTTACTTCTGAGACGCTCTTAACTCTCTAAGATGCTCTTTTTATAACCAATCATGCTACTGACTTGTTGCCAATTAACCTAATTAGTTGTAAAATGTTCTTACGTTTTTTCTCGGTAGTACCACTTACTTTGCCAGACTTTTGTTGCCCTATCCAAACTTTTTAGGCCCCTTTCACACAGATGTTCCGTTCAGGTCCGCCTGTCCATTTTTCAGGCAGACCTGATCGGATGCTCCATGCACCTCTATGGAGCGACGGATGTTAGCGGTGACATGTCCGCTGACACCCGCAGCTCTTCGATCTGATCAGTGCACTCTAAAGTCTGACGGATGGAAACCCTATTTTTCCATCCGTCTGGGGATCAGATCGGATGACAACAGACAGATGGTCCGTTGTCATCCGATTTGCAATAGGGAGAGCGGGGGCTCTGACAGATCTATCTCTGCACAGGGATCGGAGACGGATCCATCATCCGCCGTCCCAGCGGGGATCAGCGGAGCAATCCCCACTGAGCAAAACGGCCTCGTGAAAGGGGCCTTATGAGACATGTTGCTGCCATCAATTTCAACGTGACCTTATTATTTTCCTAATATGGCACATTTTCTCAGTTTAAACATTTGATATGTTTTCTATTGTGAATAAAATATGGGTTTATGAGATTTTATACAGCACCCCAACTTTTTTGGAATTGGGGTTGTACCGTATTCACTGATTCGCTTCACTGATCTAAGCCGGACCCGGAATTCGTATTTATTTCTGGCCATTATTATAGTTTTTAATTTGTATCAGTACTGCTTGGACCAAGAAGTATGAGACACTCCAAAAGCTTGTCCGGAAAAAAGAATGTCCAAGGAAAACCTATCTATCCAGTCTTTGAGAAGACATTACAAGTTCACTCTACAGATGTAGAACACCCCCCAGTGTGAGTCAACACCATGAAAAGATTAAAAAAAAAACTCACTTTTTTTTTTACGTTTACACCAGATGCGGACAGATTCTGATACTTTCTAAGTCATCCTGACCTTTTAAAGAGCCCGCCGAGAGGTCAGCATGCAAAGCTTTTAACAATTATAAAAGAACATTGTTCAAGGAGCATGCCAGAACAGAAAAATGTTAATCCGTCTAATCTATAGGAGCTCAGTGACAGCGGGATAGGTAAAATAGTATCCCCGTCTGATCACAAACACCCGTATCACATCCACCTAACGCAGATGTCAATGAGGACGTCGATCTGTGATTCATGTGATAAAAAAATGTAACAATGCGGTTTCACACAGAAACTTTTCAGGGGATCTTCTGAGATAACTATATACGAAGGCAAATGTGCGTTTTCTGCATATTCTCAACCATGACAGCAAAACAAGCCCAAAACTCTGCTTTATATAATCTGATCCACAAAAAAATGTTTCTAACCGTGGCCATATATGGTTAAATTCCATCCTGAAACTGATGGTTTTCTAAATGTTGGTTTGATTTTCTAACGGGTGGTGATTGTTTTTGACAGTGATCCCAAAAAAAATCTGGACATCGGATGGTGGCTACCATGCAGAGCTTCACCAAATTTTGCACTCTCCACTTTTAGTAAATCAGCCCCAATATTTGCTTATCCCAGAGTTCAGCTTGAAGGACCCTCATAGTTTGTTTTTTGTTAATAAGCCCTGGTTCGCACTGACACGATTTGGCATGTTCGCATTTGATAGGTGGCAATTGCACCGACCAAATCGGTGCGACGCCGCACTAATTTCAAAACGTAGTTCTTGTACTACTTTTTGCGATTTCAGGTCTGATTTCCATAGGCATCTGTGCAGAAACCCACACAGATGCCTCTGAAATCGCTGCTGAAATCGGGACTGACATGCCGCCGATTTGGCCTGCAATTTGACATGTGAAATCGCATCAATGCGAACCTAGGCTTAGCCATGGTTCACATTGACACGATTAGGCATGTGATTTGAAATGCCAAATCGGCGGCAATTGCTGGCAATGGCATCATCCTAAAAGGTGCGATGCCGCTCCGATTTCAAAAAGTAGTTCTTGTACTACTTTTTGCGATTTCAGGTGTGATTTCCATAGGCATCTGTGCAGAAACCCGCACAGATGCCTCTGAAATCGCTGCTGAAATCGGGAAGGACATGCGGGAATGAAATGGTGCAAGTTCAGCTGAAATCACACCATTTCATTCCCGCACTCAGTGTGAACCTGGGCTTAAAGTGATTGTAAAGGCAGAAGATTTTATATCTTAACCACTTCAGCCCAGGAAGGATTTGCCCCCTTAATGACCAGGCCATTTTTTGTGATTTGGCACTGCGTCGCTTTAACTGACAATTGCGCGGTCGTGTGACTCTGCACCCAAACTAAATTGACACCCTTTTTGTCCCACAAATAGAGCTTTCTTTTGGTGCTATTTGATCCCCTCTGCGGTTTTTATTTTTTGTGCTATAAACAAAGAGCAACAATTTTGAAATAAAAAAACACCATTTTTTTTTATTTTCTGCTATAATACATATCTGGAAAAAAATATATATAAAAAAACTAATTTTTCATCAGTTTAGGCCGATATATATTCTTCTACATATTTTTGGTAAAAATAAAAAAAATGCAATAGGCGTATATTGATTGGGTTACACAAAAGTTATCACGTCCAACAAACTATAGGATAGATTTAGGGACTTTTATTTTTTTTTATTGTTTTTACTAGTAATGGTGGAGACCTTCGATTTTTAGCAGGGACTGCGGCAGACAAATCTGACCCCAATTTACACTTTTTGGGGACCAGTGACATTATTACATTGATCAGTGCTATAAAAATGCAGTGATCAATGTATAAATGACACTGGCAGGAAAGGGGTTAACGCTAGGGGGCGATCAAGGGGTTAACTGTGTTCCTTAGGCATGTTCTAACTGTAGGGGGATGGGCTGGCAGGGACATGACAGAGATCGCTGTTCCCGATGACTGGGAACAGTAGATCTCTGTCATGTCCCCTGTCAGAACAGGGAACTGCCCTGTTTACATAGGCAGATCCCCGTTCTGCATCTGTACTAGGCGATTGCAGGTCGCCGGCAGACATCGAGTCTGCCCAACCAGCGGGCATGCTCCCGTACAGCTACAGCGATTTGCGCAGGAGAGCTGACCTCTCATCGTATAACGATGGCAGCTGGTCGGCAAGTGGTTAAAGAAGTTGTAGGGCTGTAAGGCTTACCTATAGGTACTGTAAATATCTCCTAAACGTGCACCATTTAGGAGGTGTTTACTATGCTTTGTGCCGATGATATCATGGGCGCATGTGCTATGAAGAAACGGCCCCCTGTGCAGTTTCTTCACGAGCGAGTGCCATGATAGGCGGAAGTGACATCATGCAGCTCCGGCCAGTCACAGAGCCGGAGTCCGCAGCCCCGGAAAAGAGAGTGGCGAAGGTGGATGCAGCCTGCAGCGGGGACAGCACAGGCTTTGTTTGCAGGTAAGTGCCACATAATGTGCTAGTATGCAATGCTTTTAGTTTGCAGGGGCAAAGGAAGGAAGTAAAACCCATTAGGGTTTACTTCCTCTTTAATGCATTCCCTTCTGTGTGCAGCAGCCCCCCTCGGCCCCCCAATTCTTACCTGAGGTCCCTCTCAATGTAGCGATGATCACGAGTGCCTCAGCCGCCCGGGACTTTCCCTTCTGATTGGCTGAGACACAGCAGAGGCGCCATTGGCTCCCGCTGCTGTCAATCAAACTCAGTTAGCCAAAGAGAAGAGGGGGGGGCAGGGCCAGACCTCAGCTCCATGTCTGAATGGATACACGGAGCTGCGCTCTGCTCTGGCACCCCCATAGCAAGCTGCTTGCTGTGGGGGCACTCAACAGGAGGGAGGGGCAAGGAGCTCCAGCCAGGGACCCGAGAAGAGGAGGATCCAGGCTGTTTTGTGCAAAACCAGCTGCACAGAGCAGGTAAGTATAACATGTTTGTATTTTTACAACATTTAAAAAAAAAATGAGACAATCACTTTAATCCTACCAAAAGCACAATACAGGATTACTTTACATACCTGATGAGGCCTAGATTAGACTGGCATAGCTCAATTTATCTGCTTCTACACCAGTCAAAATCTTACAGAATGCTTCCACTGTCCATTACTCTGTAACTCAATACAATTAAAACCTTTTCAATTAAAAAAATAAACACTGCCTAAGACGTACAAGCATGCTGGGATTTCTGGTAAGGATCAGACAGAATTTTCGGGAACCAGAATAGGATATTTAATGGTATAATCTGATTCGGGAGACTGAAAACCGCAAGTGTGGAGTCCATGACAGGGCTCGGTTAGAATAACCAGCGTTTTCACCAGTTCAGCACATTTCTGTGCGGCTCATCACAGTCCAGTGATCGGTTACTCTTAAATACCTGAGGTCTGACATGTCTCCAGAATCGGCCAGGGATGACAAAGTTCCTACGAGAATGACATTTTCATTAATGGTTTCTGCATGGTGATTTGCTGCCACCTAGTGGGCACATGTAAGTATACATAAAGCAATGAATCCGGGCTCTTTTACAGGGTGCGTGTATTGAGGCGTGCTGTGACAGCTCATTCATTTTTTTTTGTGGTGCTCCATATAGTAGATGTGCATTTGGTTTTATTGTATTATTTGCACTGGGATTCCATTTAGAATGAATGGCAACACACATACCAAGCGCATATACACACAATGCATTATCACATGTATAAATGTGTGGCGCCAACCTTACAGTCATTACAGTGTTATGCAAATTAAAGCAGTATTAATTGCTCTATATTTAAAGTGTTATTAAAGCCTTGTTTTATTTTTATATTAAAATAACAAACATGTTATACTCACCTTCTCTGTGTAGTGGTTTTGCACAGAGCAGCCACGGCCCTCTCTTCTGGGGTCCCCTGTCAGCGCTCCAGGCACCCCCCCCCCCCACCATTTTTCGGCGTGTGCCTCCCACGGAAAGCCACTTTCCACGGGGGCACCTGATGCGTGCTCACTCCCGAGTCCCACTGCTGCATCCAATGACAGACAGCGGAACCCAGCCCTGCCCCCCTCCCCACTCCCTTGTCACAGCTCTTCATTAACAGCAAGGGAAGCCATTTATCAATCTGGCCAAGGAGGAAGAGAAGGAAGACAGCGGCAGGAGCTGCTGCTCTCGTTAACATCACTGGATCAGATAGGATCGGGTTCAGGTAAGCAAAAAGGAGGGCTGGGGGGGTGGGGGGAGCTGCACAGAATGCATTAAAGGTGAAAAACCTTAAGGGTTTAGAACCACTAAACCCACATCATAAAAAAACTATCAATAAATAGTGTACTACATGCTGTTCATATTTACGCAGTAAGTGATTTGCTTCCTGGTTGATCCTGCTGCTCTCTATCTCCCTTCCTTCCATGTCCCCACTGCAGCTAGGGATTTTGCAGTTGTGGTGGCAGCTCTGCACATGCTCAGTTTTCAGTGAGTTTCTATGCTGAGCAATTCCTTCCTATCAAATCTAAGCAGCCCATGTGACTATAGTTACACATGTGGGCATATACACAGTGGTAAATGACAGCCAACTCCCTCAGTCCTCCTCCATGTCCACTAACCAGCTAAAGATAATGGGGATGGAATATTACATGTAGATTGATGGAGGCTTCGCCTCCCTCTTATTCTAAGACACAGGCTGGAGGGGCGTGATACAGCTTGTGACTGGCTGAAATCTGCCCACAACAAGTTATTGCCAAAAAAATAATGAAGATCTCATTTCAAATATATACTTGAATGAGAATTTAAAACCATTATTGATATTATTTATTTTTACTCTGTATTCCAAAGGCTGTAATTTTATTTTGAACGTAAGCAGGAAGCTCCTCCTGCTTATGTTTCCCTGCAGACAGACTGGGAAATAGCTGGGTCGACCTGGAGACTCGGGTGCAGCCAGGAATGGAGTTGATCCCTGGAGCAGCACAAGGGAGTAGGAGAACAGCAGAGGTGCTACTGAGGACACTTTAAAGTATCCACTAGAGTTGGTGAGTGACAGACCCTGGGAGCTGGAGGAAAGTCTGGAGCAGGATGGGAGAGGAATAGTGGACAGTCTGTGGAGGTCTCAGGAGCTAGTCAGGGGAAGGAGTGTCACGGAGAGGAAAGCAGAACGGTGTGGAATGGAAGAGGGATGGGATGGGAGTTGTAGTCTATTAAAGGCCTGGCTAGCACCAATGTACAAAGCTACACTAGAGGGGTCCTTGACCCTGGCCTGTAATGGGTGGTCCGGAGGTCCTGCTGATTGAGGGCAGGCCTCACCATGTGCTAGCTGCGGTGAAGAGAAAGGAGTTATTTGAGCCTGATACATTTCGCTTCAGGTCAGGAAACAAGTGAAGTGGTGGAGAGAAGTGAGAGGAGTAACGGTCTGCAAGTGAGGTGCTGGAGGAAGTAGGCTGTATATACGGTTGTGTATATAGGAGCAAATAAATTCTTTGGGGCATCCCACAGTAACCCCTTTTCCCCATCGAAGTTAATCCCCTAAATAATTCAAACAAAAACAAGAGCCGGCCTGTTTAGGGACTTCGGATGTGTGAGATATGGTGGGATTGAGGACAGCCAGGAGGTGAACCACAACTTCCAGCCACCCCTGAGGGGGCACATGGCTACATTTACAATCTTGATAACCTGATTGCATGCAAAGCAAGTGCAGAATGGAAGCGCACTCCATTTAGATGTGAGAAGACCAGAGGGGGTTCCTGTGATTGGCTGCGGGAGGCAGGCTCATTGAAAGTAATGGGAAGCTGCCAGCTGCTGCAGCTAATCTGTCCTCGATACAGAATGCCTGCGTCCATGGCCAATCACTCGCATGTAATCGCTGCATGAGAAGTTACATGTGATTGGTCATGATTAGCTGTGGGAGCCAGTAGCCTCCCATTGCTTTCAATAGGGCTACCTTCCGCTGGAGTTCTCACATCTAATAAGCGTGTGAACATGTGAAAATACAGACCCCATTTACAATTTTAAGCACCGCTGACCTTTATTGCCATTTTCAATTATACACAAACTTTCTCTGTAAGGGCCAGTTCACACCAGGATCACACGCCGCATTCCTGTGCATTCTAATTTTGCAGCCCATCAATTTGAATAAAATGCAAATTGAAATGCAGAAAAAGTAGTGCATGGTAGTAGTAATGGGCTACACCAAACTGCATGGTGCTGTGGTATGATGCGACTCGATGCCTGCAAACACACTGCATTTGTGATCTGTGTTTGAGGTACCGTTGACATTACATTGGCAGCCTCATGCTGTAAGCAAGGGCAATGTGTTTGAACGCAATTGAATGCAATTCCAGAAATGCACATGGAACACATGCCCTTAAAGTGTGTTTTTTTTTCTTCTTCTTTCTCGATAAACAAAACAAACATGTTATACTTACCTGCTCTGTGTAATGGCTTTGCATTTGATCCTCCTCTTCCCTGGGCGCCAGTGTTCCTGGCTCCTCCTCTTCAGTCAGTGTCCACACCAGAAGCTGCTTTCTATGGGGGTACTCCTGAGCCCCGCTGCCTGGGTCCATGCGGCTCGGTACCCTGCTCCCTCGTCACAGAGTTTTATTGACAGCAGCCAATAGCTCCTGCTGCTATGGATCTGGCCTGTAAGGAGGAACTGAGTCCCTCTTACGCAGAGCACTGGATCGCGATGGGACTCAGGTAAGTATAAGGGGGGGCTAGAAGGGTATGCCAAGCACTGAAGGTTTTTTACCTTAATGCATGGACATGCATTAAGGTAAAAAACCTTAAAGTGATTGTTGCAGCTCCTGGCCCCTCATCCCATCGGAGACCCCAACCTGGCCCTGCCCCCTCTCTCCCCTGATAGGCTGACTGACTTTGATTGACTGCTGCGGGAGCCAATGGCACCGCTGCTGTGTATCAGCCAATCAGGAGGAGTGTCCTGGATGGCTAAGACACTCATGGACATCGCTGGAGAGAGATAGAGCTCAGGGTAAGTATTAGGGCTTGCTGGGGAGGCTGCTACATACAAAAGGTTTTTTATCTTAATGCAAAGAATGCATTAAGATAAAAAAACATTCTGCCTTTACAACTCCTTTAAGACTTTAGCACCACTTTAAGCTGGTCATACACTAATAGAGATTGTCAAACGACATGTTGTTTGAAAGTACTTCAGAACTGAATGTTTTTAACTTTTGATTTTAGAAGGAACGCACTTTCCAAAATGAACACCACATCCATTGTAAGAAATGTGTTCAAGAAAGATTAAGCATCCTTCGAATTCTCTAACCTCTGTGGTTTGAAAACCAAAGCTGATTTGACCCCACTAACCAAAGATGATTGGACCCCACTAACCAAAGATGATTGGACCCCACTAACCAAAGATGATTGGACCCCACTAACCAAAGCTGATTTGACCCCACTAACCAAAGATGATTGGACCCCACTAACCAAAGATGATTGGACCCCACTAACCAAAGCTGATTTGACCCCACTAACCAAAGATGATTGGACCCCCCTAACCAAAATTATTGGATCCCTCTAAGCAAAGATGATTGGACCCCACTACAATTTAGAAATTTGAATGAGTGGTCTTAAAAAAAAAATTTGAACAAAATCCTACTAGCGTATGACCATTTTTAGGCTAGCCTTATACGCAATGATTTATCTTATTCAGCCCACAGGGTGAAAGAGAAACATGAATCCATGCTAAAGAGTAGGGAAGGAGGGATCTGCACTGCCAGCTACTGTGTTGAGCCAGCCACAGCACCCGGGCCTGCCCAAATACCTTAAGAACAGTGACTGCACCCGATATTCAATGTGGTGCACTCCCTTGCCACTCCATTCCTCTGTTGAAGGAAAACCCAGTACTTCTGGGTATTGTGGGCATGTGACCTTCTCCCCTTCCTCCCAGAACTCAGGATTAGAGGCCAGGCTATAAGCTTGAACACTGTGCCAAGCAAGATGGTAGAAGGTTAAAGGGGTTGTAAAGGCAGAAGGGTTTTTATATTAATGCATTCTATGCATTAAGATAAAAAACTTTCTGTGTGTAGCAGCCTAATCACTTCCCTGAGCCCCTTCTCTCTGCAGCGATGTCCTCGATTCCCTCAGTGGTCCAGTACACTCCTCCTATTTGGCTGAGACACAGCATCAGCGCGATTGGCTCCCGTGACTGTCAAAGTATGTCAGCCAATCAGGGGAAAGAGGGGGCAGGACCAGGTCGGGGCTCCGTGTCTGAATGGATACACAGAGCTCTGACTTGGTTTGGGTGCCCCCATAGAGAGCTGCTGGCTGAGGGGGAACTCAATAGGAGGTAGGGGCCAGGAGTGGAGAGGAGAAAAAGGACCCGAGAAGAGGAGGATCTGGGCTGCTTTGTGCAAATCCAACTGCACACACAGAGGAGGTAAGTATAACATGTTTGTTATTATTTATTTATTTATTTTTTTTTTAAAGATGAGCCTTTACAATCACTTTAAGTCTGTGTAAGCTTTATCAATGGCCGATACAGAAGTTACACAGGAATTAGACTTAAGGCTCCGCAGGCAGGCAATAAGGATGGCGGGGGAGCACAGGGAAGGCAAGTATCAGTGGGTGGGTAAAGTAAGCAATGAAGAAGCCTAATAAAGCCTAACTCCATATTTAATGTCCCTTTAGCTAGTTTGTGATTGATCTACTGTGCTGATGGCTGCTCTTGCTGGGTGTGAGGTTTTAACTATATGTAGCCTCAGCTACATACATACAGTATACAGTGCTGTGCTCTGGCAGCGACATGCGGACTTCCGCTCCTGGAACAAAATAGAGTGGGGCTGAGTGTATTCTACATCTTGTACGTTTGGTTACACTACAATGGAACTGAATTTCCTTATTTTTTGTTTAATATGCTTCAGTTGGAACATCTTACTTGATTAAATAAATTTACACCTTGTTCATTTTATTGAAAATACTAATAAAGAAATAATGAAAAAAAAAAAATAGAGTCGGGCTGAGCGCTGCTCAACCATTCACAGGAAGCTGGGTATTCAATAAATGAAAACGAAGCTTCCTGTGATTGGCCGAGGCGGAGGTTGTGACATCATCCACCTGCCTCAGATGATCAGAGGAGGTTTTGTATTTATTCACAGAATACAAAGCTTTCTGTGAATGGTCGAGCAGCACTCAGCCCAAATCTGTTTTGTTGCGGGAACAGGAGGGGAAGTACCCATTTCACTACTGAAACACAGCACTGTATACTGTATGTATGTAGCTGAGGATACCTACAGTTAATACAGCAGGCCCAGCAAAAGCAGCTGTCAGCACAGTAGATCGTTCATTTGGGCCATCTTGGCCAAAACAAATTAGCTAAAAAGGGACATTAAATGTGTAGTTAGGCTTTATTAGGCTTCTTGATAGGTTACCCTCCACACCCACTGATACCTACTGTTAGTGCAATAAATAATTTGTTTGGGCCAGCTTGACCCAAACAAACTATTTAAGGGGACATTAAATGTGCAGTTAGGTATAAAGAGTAAGGCTACTTTCACACTGAATCGGTAGCCACGGTAAAACCCCGCTAGTTTTAGCTGAGTTTTGCCAGCGATAGGGCTCCGCTATGCAGGTGGGAGCGCGGCGCTTTTAACCCCCCACAAGGGGTTAAAACGGGATTAAAAGTGCCGGCGCTCCACGCTACCGAGGCGGTGTGCAGCCGCTTCGGAAGCGCTTGCCATTCATTTCAATGGCAGGGGCGGTACAGGAGCGGTATATACACCGCTCCCCTCACTGCCCCAAAGATGCTGCTTGCAGGATGACTTTTTGTAACGTCCCGCAAGCGCACCGCCTCAGTGTGAAAGCACTCAGGGCTTTCACATTGGGGTGGATTGGGGGGGGGATTTTGTAGGCGCTTTACAGACGCTATTTTTAGCTAAATGGCGTCTGTAAAGTACCTCAGTGAGAAAGGAACCTAAAGTTTCTTTTAATATACATAATTATAAATACTAGTGACTGCTTCCCCATTAATATTAACTGCCCTATAGCAGTTTCACTGCTACAGGGCGGCAGCTGTGCGCCGGATCACATATATATACGTGGTCCGACACTTCAAGGTAGGGGACAAGCATGAGCGCCACCGCCGGCTAGCTCTCGCTGTCATTACACACAGCGGAAGTCGATCGACTGGTGGCGGGTACTAAATGTATGATCGTCGGGCCGAGATAAGGAGGAAGGGATGGAGTTTGTGTCCCTGCAGAGAAGGGAATAAATTCCATCTCTTCCCCTAGTAAAAGCAGCACACAGTATAGCAAAACACTGGTTAGGCACATAGTTAACCCTCTGATCACCCTAGATGTTAACCCCTTCCCAGCCACCAGTGTCATTAATACAGTGACAGTGCATATATTTAGCACTGATCACTGTATTAGTGTCACTGGTTCCCACAAGGTGTCAAGTGTCAGAATGTCTGCCGCAATATCGCAGTCCCGCTATAAGTCGCTGATCGCAGCCATTACTAGTAAAAAATAAATAAAAACATCCTATAGTTTGTAGACGCTATAACTTTTGCGCAAAATAATCAATATACGCTTACTGGGATTTTTTTTTACCAAAAATATGTAGCAGAATACATATTGGCCTAAATTGATGAAGAAATTAGATTTTTGTACATTTTTTATTGGATGTGTTTATAACAGAAAGTAAAAATATTTTTGTTTTTCAAAATTGTCAGTCTTTTTTTGTTTATACTGTGGTGCGAAAAAAAAAAAAAGAGCTCAAATACCACCAAAAGAAAGCTCTATTTGTGGGGGGGGGGGAGTTCATAAAACGTATTTGGGTACAGCGTCGCATGACTGCGCAGATGTCTATCAAAGTAACTCAAGTGGTTGAAGTGGTATTACAACTTTCATTTTTTTAAATTAAAATAATAAACATGTCATATCTACCTGCTCTGGGTGGTTTTGCACAGAGCAGTCCCGATCCTCCTTTTCTTGGGTCTCCCACTGGTGCTCCTGGCTCCTCTACCACCCACTGCTGAGTGCCCCCAAGTAAAACCTCCTGCTACCTTGTCATAGCATTTGATTGACAGGAATGGGAGCTAACGAGGGACAGAGGTAGTGGAGCCGCTGCTCTTGTACACAGCACTGGACCCAGATCAGGCTCAGTTAAGTATAAGGGTGGGGGATCCTCTGCAACAGAAGTTTTTTTTTTACCTTAACCACTTACCAACCGGGGCCCTTTTTTACATTTGTTGGTTTCAAGTTAAAAACTGTTTTTTTTTCCCAGAAAATTACTTAGAACCCCCAAACATTATATATATTTTTTTCAAACACCCTAGAGAATAAAATGGCGATTGTTGCAATACTTTTTGTCACACGGTATTTGCGCAGCGGTCTTTCAATCGCAATGTTTTTGGAAAAAATTCACTTTTTTGAGTTAAAAATAAGACAACAGTAAAGTTAGCACAATTTTTTTGTATATTGTGAAAGAGGATGTTACGTCGAGTAAATAGATAGCATACATGTTACGGTTGAAAATTGCGCGCACTCGCGGAATGGCGACAAAGTCCGGTACTTACAAAATCTCCATAGGCAACGGTTTCAAAAAATTTTAACAGTTACTAGGTTAGAGGTGCAGAGGAGGTCTATTGCTAGAATTACTACTCACACTCTGGCGATCGCGACGATACCTCACGGGCGCGACTTACGTATGCGTTTTCTTTGCTGTGCGAGCTCGCGGGGATGGTGGTGCTTTACTTTTTTTTTTTATTTATTTTTAACACTGTTCCTTTAAAAAAAAAAATCTGATCACTTTTATTGCTATCACAAGGAATGTAAACATCCCTTGTGATAGTAATATGTGGTGACAAGAACACTTTATGGAGGGCTGGGGGGGGTCTAAAAGACCCCCATCCCTCCTTTACACTTCACAGTATTCAGATTGCCAAAAATGGCGATTCTGAATACTGTCATTTTTTTAAAACTGGCGCCGTTAACCGCCGGGTAAACCGGAAGTGATGTTATGACGTCACTTTCCAGAATTTGCCGAAGGAGACCCAATCGGAGCCGATTCCGGGTTCTATCAGGTCTCCTCTGAGCCGGCGAATGCGCCGGATAGTAGCTCCGGTTTCCCAGTGGGACGGGAAACCAGGGAAGAGCGGCGGAAGGCGATGTGAGGGGGGGGATGTCCCCTCCCGGCCCCGGGGATAACGATCGAGAGGCTCCTGAGCCGGATTGGTCGTTATCCCCGGATAGCCGACCGTCCGCTCTAAAAGACGGTACCGGGATATATCCTGCAGCTGCAGGCTATATCTGGGTACAGCCACTCAAAGGTAGCCGCCGCTTATTTACGGCGATTCGCGGGAAGTGGTTAAAGTGGTTGTGAACCCCCTCTCCCCAATGTAATTTTTCATAATCCTGTTTTTAACTGTAATGGCCCCCTGTGACTGTGATTTACGAAAATAATGCTGTATATACCTTGTTTACAGAGCGCTGATCTGTGCTCATTGACCCGCTGCTTCTGTCCTCTCTCAGCCAGACAGATGCAGTGGGTGGGGCCGAGGATCACCCGCTGACGGCAGTCAGGAGGGGAGGAGAGAGGCGGCCCCGCCCACTGCATCTGTCGGGCCGAGAGAGGACAGAAGCAGCGGGTCAATAAGCGCAGATCAGCACTCTGTAAAACAAGGTATATACAGCATTATTTTCATAAAGCACAGTCATAGGGAGCCATTACAGTAAAAAAAACAGAGAATTGTAGTAAAAAAAAAAACAGTAATTTGTGGAGCAGGACAGGAGGGGGCAGCGCGAACACAGCACCGTCAAGCAGAGAGGGGAGGGGGGAGAGCACACAGGAGACACAAAGCAGGCTGCGGGTGATGGAGGCACTTATGGATGACTCCGGTGTCAGAGCTTGGCAGCCATGATATATCAGAGTCAGCATACAGGGTAGAAACTGGCAGGATCAGCCAGGTATTTCAGGTGATACATGGGGCCAAATGACACAGCACAAGCATTGTGCTGTATAACATGCTCTAAGGGAACAGGATCTTGGTTTTTTTGGGGTTAACAAATGCTTTAATGCATAGAATGCATTAAGATAAATAAACTTTAAGGATTTAGAACCACTTTAAAAAAACGTTTAAAAAGTACAAACTGGGATGCGACATGCCCCTACTTTGTATTTCCAACAACAAATCAAATACCCGGCTGGTCAGATAGCGATGTCAGCGTTCTACACATCTACATAGAAGTCATCAGTCAAGGAAAATAAAATCAGAACTTACATCCGCTCTGCAGAAGATCCAGCGCCACACCGGTTGCAATGTCCATCCCTGTGTCTACATAAGCCTGACAGTTCTTCAAGGAGGAGATAGACGTGTCCAGCGATGAGAAACTGAATGGCACATCGTGACCAGCCATGTTGTAATAGATACCTGCTGAAAAAAATAAAAATGGTCAATATCTTACAATAAATACACTGAAAAGGCACATGATCCCAGGGTCCTGGCTTGGTAATGGGCTCCAACACCTAAACAGATTCATAATAACTTTCTTAGACACTAATCGTGAATCATATTTACACTAATGAACGCTCTCCATGGAGTACGCACAAATTAATTAAAATACAGAAAACAGTGATATGACCTTGTGAACGGGCATACAACTAGGCAGAGATGGACAGTGAGCCCTTACACTTGCGGAAAACATTACTGACCCTCCGAAAAGCAAATCGGGGGTTCTGCTCTCTGCACCAATTTATAAATTGCGCAGCTGTGCAGAGCTCTGCCCACAGAGCTGCGTCATTTATTCACTAGATCTGTAAATAAATGGACTACAAGTACCGTCTGCCACTGCAGCAGACAGCTTGTAGTTCTCAATGGACTGCGAGGGCACTGGTGAGCGGTCTCATTGTTCATTAATCTTCCTGGACTTCAGTAACTGCCTGTACAAGAGGTATGGGCAGACAGCTATCATGAGAGTCTTCAGGAGCCTGACATTGCACCCAGGATCTACCGATGACAGTGCAATCCTTTCCACTCTCCTGCAGGTAAAAAAAAAACAATAAATGCACAATTTTTTTTTTTTCTGCAGAAAAATTTGCATTTATTCTTTTTTTTTCCCCCAGAAGGTAAACATAGCCATTAACCACCTCAGGTCCAGACACGTTCACCCCCCTTCCAGTCCAGGCAAATTTTCATCTTTCAGCGCTGTCACAATTACTCAGGTATGCACCATTGTACCTAAATACAATTTGTATTGTTTCATTGAGACAGATAGAGCTTTCTTTTGGTGGTATATAATCAACACTGTGTTTTGTTTTGTTTTTTTAATGCTATATAAATGAAAAAAGATTGAACATTTTGAAAAAAAAACCCACATTTTTCTTTGTTTCTTTCTTCATAAATTTAGGCCAAAAATGTATTCTGCTACATTACTTTGGTAAAATAACACAAAGTGTATATCATTTAGTCTGTGTGAAAGTTTTAGAGTCCACAAACTATAGTATATATTTTATTAAACAAAAGCACTAGTAAATTACAATAAGAAATGAAGATATACAAAATTCAGTCCAAAAAATAATAAAGAGCGAAAAGATGAACAGTCCAAACCCCGTGCAGGAAAGTCTTGCTGCAGGTTTTCCCCATGCAATCAGGATCATGGACTGGGATCTTCCACACGTCACCACATTTTGTGGATGGGACTTCACCCCCAAGGTCTTAAGCACAGTCCTTGTCAGCTCTTTTAGCAGCTTTCAGCAAACTCACAGCTCTCACCTATGATCAGCATTTTTCTTTTGGTTTTACGTTGTGATTGCTTATTACAGTGATGATCAGCAATCAGTAAAAGCCTGTATTTCAGGAAACCTTATATAATACTGTAATGCACATGGTACAATGGCACAGTGACAGGCCATGGTACCATGTGATTGCTGTGACCAATCACAGAGCTCACACAGTAGAAAACAATGAAATCATTGTTTATTACATTTCATGTGCTCACTGTGATTGGTCAGAGCAGTCACATGATAACAAGGGCTGCTGACCATGGTCAGGTACAATGATCGGTGTCCCCTGCTCTAATTATGATACTCATGGTGTGCGTTTATATCAGCCTCTGGTGTGCTTGAGTTACATTGTTTTTTATATGTGACATACGATTTCTCATACATTCTCGCTGTCCATGCCTACTGTAATATTGTATTTGTTCCGCCTGTAGCTGTGATGACTGTTTTCTGCCTTATTTTCTCTCACTATTCTTTTAAATATTTTTTTTTTAATTTCAATCAAAATACAATTATAAAAAAAAGAACGAAATATCTTGAAACCTTGTATACTACTGTGATGCTGTGACTGACCATGGCACCATGTGATCGCTGTGACAAATCACTGTAGTAAACAATATCATTGTTTACTACAGATCATGTGCTTGCTGTGATTGGTCAGAGTGATCACATGATACCATGGCCAGTCACTGTGGTCCAGGACAATGATGGGTGATCGGCTGTGTCCGGCGAACACAGTGGGTTACTGATCCCACCGCTGCTCGCTCCAGAGAGCGTGCATGAGCAGGCAATAAGGGAGGACATACAGGTACATCCACCCACATCAATGCTGCTCCCGTCCAGCTGGGAAACGGTTATCCTCTATTGCTACCATTGTACTTCTTTCTCTGTGCACAGAATGTGTGAGTGTACAGAGAGGCAGCGCCATCTAAAGGCTGGAGAAGCGTCCAGCCCACTGCAATTCCCATGACTGGCAGATATGGTGGTCACAGGATTGGAGACAACTCAGAGTGGATCTTTAATCCGTTGGTCTTCAGTGACTACGCCATTTAACCTCTTGCTGTTCTTGCAACACATATATACTGCTTTAACACCCAGACACCGCACATGTGCGTCCACGGCGGTCTGGAAGCACATTCGCTGGTTTTCACCGACAGCTCCCAATCACTGCTTCTGAGTGGGGCCGGTGTTCCATCAGATTTTGTAAAGGAAGTGACGTCCGTCACGGCCATCTTGGTACACCCCACACTTGGCCGCACCGAGCTTACACTCAGAAGGCAGCAGCAGACATCTTTTTACACCCACCCAAGTCTTGCATTTCACTCTTATTTTTACCAGTAAACTGAGCTCATATAGTGAAATACAGTATTTTACGATTCCATCAGACTTTTTTGATGTTGAATTGTAGAAGAAGCCGTGTTCTGTCAGGTTAGCAAACCTGTGAGATCAGCTTTTCACATTCAACATCAAAACAGTCTGACAGATTTCTAAATCCTGTATTTCACTATTTAGGCTCAGTTTACTGGTAAAAACTAAGAGTGAAAGTAGGTGTGAAAATATGTCTGCTTGCCGCCTTCTCACTGTAGGCTTAGTGTGGCTGAATGCGGGGTGTAGCAAGATGGCCCGTGATGGAACGTCACTTCCGTTACAAAATCTGACACGCCGTCTTATCTGGCGGAACACCTGGCTCCTGATCATGTGACTACTGTGAGAGCCAATCACAGCGGTCATAGGAAAAAGGAGTTGCACCCCCTTCTGTCCACTTAAAGAGGTGGGTAAATTAGATCCTCTCTATATTGACCCTAGTATGTGTATGAATGTGAGTTAGGGACCTTAGATTGTAAGCTCCTTGAGGGTAGGGACTGATGTGAATGTGCACTATGTGTAAGGCGCTGCGTAAATTGACAGCGCTATATAAGTACCTGAAATAAAAATAAATAAATAATGTTAGGGGTTAAAGTGGAACTAAACCCTCCGATCCTTTACAACCAGGGACGCTGCCATATTGGCCTCTGCATGATCTGCAGTTGTCATGGTGCTGAACATGCAGATCAGTAAGGACCGTTTGATGGCTTGACAGTTCAGCAGAGGAGCACAAGCAACTGTGACCGCTATCATTCACTGCACGCCTCGAATTCAAAGCGGAACTAAACCCATTGATGTAGCGGTTTAACAAAACAGGCATGCTGGGAGTGATGACGGTCTCGGTTGCTTGCGTTCTCAGCTGAACTGTCTGACCATCAATGGCTGGTGACCCCGGTGTCATAACTGATCACATGTGCAGCACCGTGACAACAGCAGACCCCACAGAAGTCAAGATGGCGGCCTCCCTGTCTGTGAAGGATGGGAGGGTTTTGTTGTGGTTGGAGATCTAGCAGCGTGCACAGGTGAGCCCTGCCAGTCCCCAGGAGGAGTAGAGGGACCTCCTTCTCTCAGAATACCAGACACTGAGGGGGGAGACACCTGGCAGCCCATTACCCCCTCCCCCCATTACAAAATGCCATCTGACTGGCTGCCTCTGGAGTCCCTGCCCCCGGACAAGCATGCTGCCAGTGTTGTCCTCACTCCTCACTGTCATTCTTGTCCAAGGTAAAAGTAGTGAAGCCATAGGAATGACATGGAGGCCAATCACTGCTTCCATCGCAGCCTTCTCTCACAGGGACACAAAGCCTGCCAGTGAGGAGATAGGAGCGGAGACAGTACAGGGGCTATAGAGGAGGCCATGCTGGGAGTTGTAGTCCCCCCTACCTGCTCGCTGCGTATCCTTCTATCAGACCAGGTTGAGCATGTCACAACACAGCGCGAAATCCTCTCCGCTCAGGCCCCGCCTCCTCCTGGGATCGTAGTCAAGGCAGCGGTGTCGTCATCAGTAGGCGCCGGGGGGTCACATGACGGAGGGGTGACAGGTCATGTGATGGGATGTCAGTGTGTGTGAGAGAGAGCAGGGGGAGGGATGGCTGGTACTGCACGGCTACTCTGACACAGGTAGGTGTCCTCATCTCTGTCAGGAGGGCAGGGTGCTGTAGCATAGGTAGGTGCCCCCAGTTCCTGTCAGTGGGTAGGGTGCTGTGGCATAGGTAGGTGCCCTCAGTTCCTGTCAGTGGGTAGGGTGCTGTGGCATAGGTAGGTGCCCCCAGTTCCTGTCAGTGGGTAGGGTGCTGTGGCATAGGTAGGTGCCCTCAGTTCCTGTCAGGGGGGTAGGGTGCTGTGCCATAGGTTGGTGCTCCCCAGTTCCTGTCAGGGAGGTAGGGTGCCTAGTCATAGGTAGGTGCCCCCAGTTCCTGTCAGGGGGTAGGGTGCTGTGGCATAGGTAGGTGCCCCCAGTTCCCATTAGGGGGGTAGGGTGCTGTGTCATAGGTAGGTGCCCCCATTTCCTGTCAGGAGGGTAGGGTGCTGTGGCATAGGTAGGTGCCCCCCAGTTCCTGTCAGGGGGGTAGGTTGCTGTGCCATAGGTAGGTGCCCCCAGTTTCTGTCAGTGGGGTAGGGCGCTGTGGCATAGGTAGGTGCCCCCAGTTCTTGTCAGGAGGGTAGAGTGCTGTGGCATAGGTAGGTGTCCCCAGTTCCTGTCAGGGGGGTAGGGTGCTGTGGCATAGGTAGGTGCCCCCAGTTTCTGTCAGGGGTGTAGGGAGCTGTGCCATAGGTAGGTGCCCCCAGTTCCTGTAAGGGCTGTAGGGTGCTGTACCATAGGTAGGTGCCCCAAGTTTCAGTCGGGGGGTAGGGCGCTGTGCCATAGGTAGGTGACCCCAGTTCCTGTCAGGGGGTAGGGTGTTCAGAACCAGGTAGATGTCCCCAGTTTGCTGTGACCCAGGTAGGTGTCCTCAGTTTGCTGTGACGCAGGTAGGTGTCCTCCGTTTGCTATGACCCAGGTAGGTGTCCCCCAGTTTGCTGTGACCCAGGTAGGTGCCCCCCAGTTTGCTGTGACGCAGGTAGGTGTCCCGAGTTTGCTGTGACACAGGTAGGTGTCCCGAGTTTGCTGTGACACAGGTAGGTGTCCCGAGTTTGCTGTGACACAGGTAGGTGTCCCGAGTTTGCTGTGACACAGGTAGGTGTCCCTAGTTTGCTGTGATGCAGGTAGGTGTCTACAGTTCCTATTAGGGGAGTAGGGTGCACAGGTGACCGTTTGGCCAGCTTCTGTCAAAGGGACATGACCAAAAAAGGTCTGCCAAAGGCCGAGAGCACGGACTGGTGTGTCCTGGTGGGGGAGCCATCCCCCTGTCAGAACACAATAGCACAGCAGGGAGATTGTTGCACCAACATTGCATAGTTAGTACAGCGGCCTCTCCTGAGCTTTTTGCAAAAGATACATAGCATTTCTCGTCTGCAATAAAGACCCTGCTTGTTCACGTTCCTTTTTTTTTCAGCTTTTAGTTCCACTTTCAGAAAGAGGTGTGAACTTAACCTTTACGTTTTTATTAGATCCACTTTGCAGTCATCTTCCAGGACAGTGCAAGCTGTCCTGGAAGATGAATGGGGCAAAACGACAGTTGGACTGCAGCCACGAATAATCATAACCATATTTCCATGAATCTTCTAGGACAACATCCACATACCCACCCGTGTTTTCTACTGCAATTTATTTTTTTTGTAACTATGAGGGAGATTTACTAAAACTGGCACACTCAGCATCTGGCGCATCAGGGCTTAATAACCAATCAGCTTCTAGCTTCAGCTTTTTCAATTAAGCTATGACAATAAGGCCCCTTTCACACGGGCGTTCTGTTCAGGTCTGCCTGTCCGTTTTTCAGGCGGACCTCTGCGGACGCTCCATGCAGCCCTAAGGAGCGGCGGATGTCAGCGTAGACATGTCTGCTGGCATCCGCCGCTCTCCGATCCAATCCTCTCCTTGAAATCCAGATGGATGGAAACCCTATTTTCCATCTTTCTGTAGAATCGGAGCAGATCGGATTAAAACGGACAGACGGGTCCATTTTTGTTCAGCGGGGATCAATCCGCTGATCCCCGCTGAGTCGACAGATTACAGATCCGTCTCTGCTCACTGAGCAGAGGTGGAACGGTCAGAGCCCTGCTGTACTCTATGGTGATCGGATGAAAACGGAGCACCTGTCTGTTTTCATCCGATGTCCATAGAGTACAGCGGGGATCAGCAGTTCGATCCCCGCTAAGCAAAAATGGGCCCCGCACACGGAACGCCCATGTAAAGGGGCCTTAAACCTGAAAGCTGATTGGTTTCTATGCCCAGCTGCAGCAGATTCTGTGTGCAGCAGTTTTAATAAATCTCCCCCATACTGTCTCCCCTGATGCGCTGTGGTGACAGCTGTCACTTTTATTACACTTAGGATGCAGGTAATGGGACGTAATTTTAGCTATGTGTTGGATTGTGTTTTCTGAGGAAGGGTAGCTATCCAAGAAGATTCATGAAAATACAGTTAACATTAAAGCCTCATTCACACCATGGTGCAGAGACGTCAGTTTTTCTGCACATGTTTTGCAAGGGCACAAAAAAAAATTGTTCTCTATGTGCCCTGTTCACATCACATCGCTGGTATCGCGTGCAGATTTTTTTTTTTTTTGCACAGGAATCTGTGAAGTATTTGCAGTTTTCTGCATGGGAAACAAAACTGACATGACCTCAACATTGGTGTGAATATTTTTCAGACTACTATTACGTTTCTTTTTTTTTTTTTTTTGTGCCATATAAAATACTTGACACTACATACTGTGTAATTTTATTATTATTATTTTTTATTATTATTATTATTATACAGGTTCACTTGTCACCATTCCTGCTTCACCAACTGAGCAATAATGCTGGACTTCCTGGCAGAAAACAACTTCTGTGGGCAAGCCGTCCTGCGGATCGTCTCCCGGGGCAATGCCATCATCGCTGAACTGCTGAGGTTGTCTGAGTTCGTCCCCCCGGTGTTCAGGTTGAAGGACAAGGCCGACCAACAGAAATATGGGGAGATTATATTTGACTTCAGCTACTTTAAGGTAAGTCAGCAGATGACCACAATTAAACTCACAGCAATACTATCAATGAATTGCTCCTTAATGGGTAATACATTTAAAAGAATCAAAATCTCAGATGTGTTCAGCGTGTTAATATAGTTTCAATAGTCCTTTTCGATCTGTTTTAATTCACAGCTCTCATTCATATATATATTTTTTTCATTTGCACCTGATGATCCTGCCAGGAAGGTTCTTGTTTAGGCATTTCCTGGTGTGGAGTGACCACGCTCTGTCCCTGAGTCCTGCTGTGCCCCTGCATTGTCATTTTGGGGTTTATTTACTAAAGCTAGAGAGTGCAAAATCAGTCTCACTTCTGCGTAGAAACCAGGTTTTATTGCCAAAGCTTAATTGAACAAGCTGAAGTTAGAAGCTGGTTTCTATGCAGAAGTGAGACTGATTTTGCACTCTCCAGCTTTAGTAAATAAACCCCTTTGTCACACGTGACTCTGATGCAGATTACAAGCAACCCAGCCAAATCACATTTTCTGGGCATGCTCCAAATCTGTGAGTTACAAGTGCAGAACAGCGATGTGCAGCCCATGCTGAAATGAGTGCTTGTAGACAGGAAGTGGCTAAAAAGGCTGGAAGAGATCATCAATATTGAGATTGGGAGGAAAAAAGGGTAAAACATTGCTTTAGCATAATGTCATCCAGTTAGGCTAAGTTTATATTGACGGCAACCCTTGCTGACCCTCTAAAAAGCGGTCTGAGATGGATTGTTTTTCACAGATGCTCAGCAGGTGGTGAGGAAGTGATATGTTGCCCCCTCATGACCTGATTTAACCATATAAAGCTGGCACTGTTCTGCTGCAACCGCGTGCATTGCACTCAGTTACTGCGCAACCCTTTCCACTGGAATGGGTCGTGTTTTTAGTGCTGAGCATGACAGGGGTATAATTTTTGCAGCAGCATGAGCAAAAGACTGTCCAGCTGCCTAATGGGGGGGGGGGGGGGGGGTAGGCAGTAAAAA
>BLSH010549800.1:572314-592097 GCA_018402905.1 Glandirana rugosa
TTATTGGCCAGTCACATGTTGGGGTGGGGGGGGGCGGGGACGATACCTATAAACATTCTGTACCTGCAGCAAAGAAAAATCAGCTTTCCTGTCCTGTTGGAAAGAGCTGTGCAGACCTTAGGACTGTACGAACGGAGCACAAATCCTTTGACAAGTAACATCTCCCTTTATATGTATTTCATCTTTTTTTGTTTTGTTTTTTTGTTGGCAGTTTGCTTGGAATTCAGCTTTAAAGTATACTGTAACCGACGCCAGACCATTTTTTAACGTTCTAGATAGAGTGAGGAAGGGTTAGAACCCCTGTCAAGTTTTTATTGCTGTCTGTCTTCCTCTGAATTTTTTAAATTGTATGTAATTAGATTGTGGCAGGATAGTGATTTGTATATAACCCACAGCGGGGAACATGCTTGTTACTTCATATAAACATCCCCAGTGTCCTGTGTCATGGTTGTGTCTTGTTCTTTTAACCCCAGCAGTAGTAGAGGAATACATTTGTTTTTTTTCCACAGGGACCTGAGAATTTTGAGGGGAAACTGGAAGCAAAACCGGAACTTCAGGACCTGGATGAGGAGTTTCGAGAGAACAACATAGAAATCCTTACAAGATTCTATTTGGCCTTTGAGAGTGTTCACAAGTACATTGTGGATTTAAATAGGTACGGTATCAGTCTTTTGTAATTGTTACATTTTTGTTTGCAGCATTATAGGACAACTTCACGTTTTAGTGAAGTTGTTCTTTAATAAATTCCCTCAACCCCCCTGAGTGCAGCTAGCCTGGGATTCCTTTCTGATTCAGCAAGCTTTCCTCTCACTAGGCCCTGGCCACCTACTCTTTGTGTGAAGAATGAAGTGAGTAGGAAACATCGCTGCTTTGGGAAGGAAGGTAAGTACAGTGTGATTCAAAAAGCATGGTGCAAAAGTAAAGCTGATAAATTTTATAACGGAATGACCCTAACACAAATGTATTAACCTGAAAAGACACTGTCCAGGTTTTATCTCTGCAGTATAAATGTTCGATGTGAGCCCCGTTGGTGACACAGCGGATGCCAAGACGGTACTCCACTTCTGTCCAGACTCGTGCCAACATGTCCTCGGAAATTGACACCATTGCATCTGTAATGCGTCATCTCAGGTCATTCAGATCCCGTGGCATGGGAATACATACACCAAGTCCTTGGTGTACGCCCACAGAAAGAATTTGCAGGGTGTAAGGTCTGGCGATTGCAGAGGCCAGAGCGACATCAGTGAATTGTTCTTTCCTATACCGCTGTTCTAAAGTTCTGTTGGGTATCGTTCAGGTATTGGCGAACATCCAAGTGGACATGGAGAGGAGCTACATCCTGCTGAAAGACTAGGTTGGGCAGATCTTCCTCCATCTGTAGCATAAGCCATACTGTAGCCATGTCCAAAAATTTGTAGCAAGAGTGACAACGTTGGTAAATGGCAGTCATCTGTTGTGTCAACAAAGGGTCTCACATCGAACGTTTGTAGTGCAGAGGTAAAACTTGGATGCTTAATGTGTCCTTTCATGTTAATACAGTTCTGTTAGGTTCATTCTGTTATGAATAAATCGACTTTAATTTTGCACCATTCTTTTTGAATCTCACTGCCAGGGGGACTACACTCAGAGGGGACATGGAATTTATTAAAGTGGTTATAAAGGCTGAAGGCAGCTCCTCCCGCAGTCCCCCTAACTCTTGCCTAAGCCCAATCGCAATCCAGCAATGTGCATGAGAGCAGCTGCTCTGCTGGGTATCTGTCTTCTCATTGGCTGAGAGACATAAGATGCAGCTATTGGCTGCTGTCAATCACAGCCAGTGAGGGGGGGGGGGCAAGGCTGAGCCCTGTTCTGTGTGTTTTATGGACACACAGGCGGGGCTTGGGAGCAAGCACGCACAAGTGCCCCCATAGCAAGTGGCTTGCTATGGGGGCACTTGGAGAAGAGGAGGAGCCAGGAACGCTGGCGGGGGAGCCGAGAAGAGGAGGATCGGGGCTGATCTGTGCAACACCAGAGCAGATAAGTATGACCTATTTGTTATTAAAAGAAAAAAAAAAAAACTTTTAATAAAAGGACCATTTCACTAAAGGTGTCCTGTAAAGCTAACCCGTTCTTTGCACATGCAGGGCAAATCATGGTTGCTTTAACCCCCTTCCTAGCACATACTAGCTTTCCTCTGCTCCCCCACCACCCCTTTCAGCTGCCAGGATTGAAAAGAAAAATACCCGGTACTTCTGTTTATGGAGAAGCACATGACTCACTCCATGTGACGGTTCTAGGCCGATTACCATGCACCATTTCTCACCCGATCAACATGCACCATCTCTCATCTATTGATTATTAGTAAATGGTATATCAGTTACCCAAAATGTTGTGTTTTTTTCTTGGTAAGTAAATGTATATTCTTGTTTCAGGTATTTGGATGACCTTAATGAAGGAATTTATATCCAGCAAACTCTAGAAACTGTCCTTCTCAATGAAGATGGGAAGCAACTCTTAGTGAGTAAATAGAGATCCTTTTATAGCAGGCTTAGGTTACCACATGTTGAAGTCTGTGCTATAGGTTGATTTTTAGATATCTTATTACATTCATTTGCTTAATTTAGTTGCACTGCTAAATGCTAACTTGAACAAATAAAAAAGAAAAGTTCAACTTTCCTTTAATATATAGCTAAACAGATGATTGCTACATCTTGGAAGACACCTGCGCTTTGCTCTCTTGCAGCCAGACATAGTTATGCAAGTGATGATTCATGCAAATATTCAGGCTACCTCTTAGACAAGGTCCACGGTTATGTCAAAATATGGCAGCCATGGATGGACAAGTTGTTGCCCCCTGACTTTGATCAAACCCTACTGGAACATCGATCTCAAACCTGCTCTAGATGGTGCCACTGCCCGGTTTACCCATGTGACATCCACCCCACCCCCCCCCCCCTCCCCAATTAATCCTACCCCTTCTCTTTCGCGCTTCCTTTTTTTTTCTCCTGCCTCCGCCCAGGCATTGAATACACTGCCTATTATTCTGAGGCTCATCAAGAAGTTTTAACCCCCTTAAAGATGGCCATAGACAGTTCGATTCTCTGCAGGTACCGGCCAAGATTCGAACCATTTATGGGCAGGCTGAATGTACCCAAGTTGACCAATTGATCAACTTGGGTGCAAACGGCCCGTCTGATTTTACATGCAATTATTGCTAGTGGCTATTATAGCTGCTAGCCGTAATCGTGGTGTTCTCCCTAGATGGAGCAATTTTCTTTCCTGCAACTACACGGGTTGCAGGAAAGAAAATCGCTCACATCCCCCATCAACATAGTCAGTGTTGATGGGGGTATTCCTCTTGTGGAGCCATTGTGTTTTCCCCCTGACCCCGACAAGAGAACAGAATGGCTCCACAGGAGGGATACCCCCATCAACACTGACTGTGAGCAATTGAAAATCGTTCCATCTATGGCCGGCTTTAGACCTTTTTGATTGCGTTGCCGTAAAAATACTTTGAATATGCTGTTGTTATATTTTCTGTTAGCTACCCTGATTTAGAATCTTGATGTTAATATTAATAGTCAGTGTACTGATACTTGCTATACCCATAACTACCTCTCTTTGATCCTCCCTGCGTGGAGGCAATATCTCTTTTATTTATGAATTCTGTATTTCTTGCTGCAATATACTTTCTATCTAATAGAACTATTGAACAAAACTATTATAGCATATGAAATTGATGCACAAGCCATTTTATAATTTATTGTTTAAAATTAAGTTTCCAGTCTCCAGCCACTGTAACTTTCTAAAAATGTAGATAATTTCAATGCAATATGGCAACCTGAAATCGTTCTGTACATCATTGGTGTGCGATGTGCCCTCAGCAATGTAATTTCCTGCATTTGTAATAGTTTCCCGGATTTAAAAATCTGCACTAAGTAACATTTCAGACACCCTCCGAGAATAGGAATTTCATTTTTTTGTTTGTTTGACATTATGGCTCACTTTAGTAATTCATTTTTTGTGACTGTATTGCAAAGTTTTTTTTTTTTTTCATTCTTTGTAGATCCTTCCAGTAACAGCATTTTCTGTTGTGGGCAGATGTGTGCTGGGTACACACGGAATGTTTTTTTTTTTTTTTTTTTTAGTTCAACCCAGTAGGATGAACGAAAAATAACTTGCAGATCAGCGTACTAACACATCTGATGTTAGTGCAGCGGTCTCACCGCTGGGCTATTGTGTTCTGACAGAGGGACTCCCCCCCCCCCCCTTTCCTATTGACTGCGAGTGCTGATCAGATGCTGGTTGAGAGACCGGCTTCTGTCAGACAAGGAGCTGTACACACAGGCTGAAAGTCGGCCAGTAACTTCCGAACCATCCATTTTCAGACAATTTATGGCCCGTGTGTACCTAGCTTAAGGCGCTGCATAAACATTACCTGCAGTGTTTTTACCTGCAGTGTGCTCTTCTTTTAGTTGGCCATTGAACTCCTTTATCCAAAGGCCAACTGAAGGAGTTCATGGCAGTCTGACAGCACTGATGCTAATTGTGAGACTACACCTTGGTGTAGTCAGCCCACAACAGTAAGGGCTGTTACTGCAAAATGTCCAGGTAATAAACTTTGCAACATATTCATAAACATTTGCTTAGGAATAAGAAATAGTGCCAAACATACTAAAAATGGATTTTGGGTTTACATACACTTTACTGTACAAGAACAGTGTGGTTTTTAATATTTTAAACTGTGCAGTAATATGTACATGGGACACCCATATGCATTCATTACACAGACCTGCTTAGCTGTGCAGTGGTTTTCTTAGTTTAAATCTAAGTAGGTATACTTAAAGTGGTTGTAAAGGCTCAGTTTTTCACCTTCATGCATTCTATGCAGGAAGATAAAAATCCTTCTGTGTGCAGCAGCCCCATTGCGGTCCAGTGATATGCATGAGAACCTCAGCTCTCCAGGGACTCTTTCCAGATTGGTTGAGACATTGTCTCCCGCTGCTGTCAACCACAACCAGTGAGTCAATAAGGAGAGAGTGAGCGGGGACAAGGCACGGCTGTGTGTATTAATGGACACGCAGAGCAGCCGCTCAGTTTTTTTGGGCGCCTCTATTGCAAGCTGCTTGCTCGGGGGGCTGGGAAGAGGGCAAGCGGGGGGACCTGAGAAGAGGAGGATCGGGAATTGTGGCCCCCCCCCAGTACAAAACCATTCCACAGAGTAGATAGATATGTTTGTTATTTTAAAAAAAAAATCTGCCTTTTAATATCACTTTAAAGTGGTTGTAAGAATTTTTTTTTCCTTCTTTTTTAATTAAAAAAAAAAAAAAAAAAAAATGCGTTTTTACTTACGCTCTCTATGCAATGCTATTGCACAGAGCAGTCCCTTACTTCCTCTTCTGGAGTTCTCCATTGGCGCTATCCGCCCCTCTTCTTCTCCAAGTGTCCCCTCCGCAAGCTGTGTGCTGAGGGGGCACCCATGTGGTCGCTCTCCCGAGCCGGGCTGTTTACATCTATAGATGCACACCATGCAGCTTGGCCACCCACAAGATTTCACAGACAGCAGAGAAGCCTATGGCTCTTGCTGCCCCCAGAGTCTCCTGTGAGGAAAACATTGGTGGAGGAATAGGGTAAGTGTTTAGCGACAGGGAATAGGGAAATAGGCAATGGAGCCTTTTTAACTGTACATGTCTCTGAAATTGATTGAACTATCTGCTTGCTGATGCATAGTGTGAAGCTTTATACCTGTATGGGGTGATGCTGCTGGTCATCGATCAGAAGATTGAAGGAGAGGTGCGGGAGAGGATGCTGGTATCCTACTACAGATACAGGTAAGTCTTCATATGCCTTGTGTATATTTTCAGTCTCATCTTGTCACACTCTGTCTCTGATATTGCACTCTTTGCTATACCGCAATATCCAGCGACTCAGTTAATGCTGTAAAGGCTTGAGCTTTGTATCCTCTATCCCAAACAGTGAGTTTTTATTTTCAGTGTAGTGATGGACACCCCTTCTAGACAGCATAGTCAGGTCTGTGACCTCACATTTTTCAGCACTGCAATAAAGTAATACAACTAGGTCACTGAGTCACCCCAACCTGCTGACTGGACAATGAAATTGCAGCAACCCCTTGATTAAGAAATCACTGTGCTGTCTGCTATGAGCAAGCGGCCAGTGTTAGATGGATGGCACTATGCTATGCAGAATCTCAGGATGACATCATTTAGGTTATCTGTGCAATTTCAGGCTGTAACTGTGTGATCAGTTTGGTGAATGACTGTCTATGTGTATTCAGTGCTGCCAGATCTTCTGTGGACTCGAACATGGATGATATATGTAAGCTTCTGCGTAGTACCGGCTACTCCAGCCAGCCAGGATCCAAACGCCCCCTGAATTATCCTGAAAGCTACTTCAGTCGGGTGCCCATTAGTGACACATTCATCAGCATGGTGATCGGCAGACTGAGATCTGATGATATTTATAATCAGGTAAGGGGAACACCTTGGGTCCCATATATCCCACATTAAAAGAATTGCTATTATTTTGCCACAGCTGCCAATTTTAGATTTTCTGTGTAGAATTGAATCTTGTGCTGAGTTTATCTCAGTTTCTTAAAAAGGACGAGCGGGGTTTTCTCGATTTATAACTGACATTTCTAATCTATCTTCACTCCAGTGTCATATGATTTAAAGCAGGGGTCTCAAACTGGCGGCCCTCCAGCTGTTGCAAAACTACAAGCCCCATGAGGCATTGCAAGGCTGACAGTTACAAGCATGACTCCCACAGGCAAAAGGATGATGGGACATGTCGTTTCGCAACAACTGGAGGGCTGCCAGTTTGAGACCCTTGATTTAAAGGGTTAGTTCATATTTGCAAAAATCTGCCTATGCAGGTATGGGGTGTTTGTAGATAAAAAAATAAACTGTGCAGCTTTGAATAAAGCTGAATACCCTTACTATAGATGTTGACCATTTCCATACCTCCCAAAATTTGGCTGGAATACTCCCAGGACTTTGCTAAGCTGTTGCTAAGTAAGGTCTATTTGTTACTGCTCACCTCCTCACATGTTCTTTCTCTTCCTTGATGCAGTAGCTCTGAGCTCCGCTATTGAGAGCTCATTCCTGTGATGGTGGAGGTGAGCAGTGATGACTAGACTTCACTTAGCAACATCCTACCAATGTACAGGGAGTATTCCAGTAAGGCTTCAGGAGGAATGTAAGTGACCTACACCTATAAATAAGGTCATTATTCAACTTTAGTCAGAGCTGCAGTGTTTGCTTTTATCTACAGACACCCCTTATCTGTATAGGCAGTTTTTTGGAAAGGTGAACAAACCCCCAACCTCACTAATTCGCTGGATGAAAGTGCAAAAAAAAAAAAAAAACGATCTCGTTCCCTTCACAGGTCCCTTTTTTTTTTTTTTATTATGCTCTTTTTCTCATGCAGCATTTAGAAGATAAGTATAGGAATTAAAAATAATAAATATTTATACACTCCTAGGTGGAGGCTGCATCCAGTCTCCAGCTGCCTCTAATACCAAAAACCTTAGTTCTCACCAAGCCAGTCACTGTCAATCAGCGGTTCTCTGCTCTACCCCTCCAGTGCTCAATGGAGCTCCAGGCTGTGGAGGAGATGGGAGCAGCTGGCTCAGGCTCTCAGCGGTGCACTGAGAGACTGAGCAAGCTGCCAGTCGGACATCTGGGTGGATCCCGTCTTTAGAGTCGGGATCACTTCAGAGTCTTGACTGGCTAAGTGACATCAGTCAAACTTAGGCTTTAGCCTGCTGGCAGCTGAATACAGGTCACAGGAGAGCAGAGCTAAGTGCACTCCTATGACCAACAGGAGAAGTAGGACCAAAAGCGTTTTGGCCCTATTTTTCGTTTTAAGGAAGCTGGAGGGGGTCCAAATCAAATAAGAGGACCTTGCCTGAAGTGCGAGATCTGCTTTAACCACTTAGGGACCAGAAGGATTTACCCCCATGACCGGGCCATTTTTTGTGATAGGACACTGTGTTGCTTTAACTGACAATTGCGCATTTGCACGACGCTGTACCCAAACAAAAATTATATCCTTTTTTTTTTTTTTTTCTTCCCCCACAAATAGAGCTTTCTTTTGGTGGTATTTGAACATTTGTACTAATGACACTGGCAGGAAAGGGGTTAACATCAGGGGCGATCAAGGAGTTAAATTTGTTCCCTATTTCTGTTTTCTAACTGTATGGGGAACTGCATAGCAGAAAGACAGGATCTGTGTGATCTCCCCTTACACAGGCAGATCCCCGTTCTGTCACTGCGATGAACAATTGCGGGTGGCTGGCGGACATTGAGTACGCCAGACCTGCTGATTGGCTGCCCCGCAGCTATGGCGCTTCGTGGGAACGAGCCGACCTGCCGCAGTATAATGATGGGGCTAGTCGGCAAGTGGTGGAAGGATATTTTAACCATAAAGATGAACTTATCTTATTTTCTCTACTTTTTGGTCTGTTTAAAGATAACATTGAGAGTGTTTTATTATATCTGTTCAATACATGCAAAAAAAAAAAATACTTGTTGATCCTGCCAGAAATCCAGTGCTTTCCTGTATCCTGTGCATGCTGCAGAACTACAGAATGCCTCCCCCTATGCTATATAGGCATACTGTAGTCCTAGCACACTTCTTGTTTTAGGATTATAATGCTGCTTTTCCATAGATACAATATGGTAAGAGAGCGTTGTCTAAGCAGCTACTATATCTAAGAACTGGTAACCTGCAATATGTAACTTTATTTATATAATGTTCTAGGTTTAAATACTTTAAGGACCGGTTCACACATAGGTGACTTGCGCTTGACTTTGTGGCCCAAGTCGCTTGACATCAGAAATCCCATTGAAATGAATGAGAGCCATCTTAATGTACTACTTCAAGGCGACACCTATACGACTTGTGCCCATAGAATTCAATGGAAGTCGCCTCCAAGTCGGATCCCCCATCTATATTGAAGCTACTTTACAGGAAAAAGAAAAGAATTTACCCAAGTACTCCACAAAAATGACCCAGGCAACCCCCTCCCTCCTTTCTCAGATTGGCCACAGGCGAAGTCCCCTGCCATGGAGGTCGCTGTAAGTCGCATTGTAAGTCGCCCAAAGTCACGTTCAAATCGCCTAGCAAAGTTGCGCCTGAAGTCGGATTGCCTATGTGTGAACCAGCCCTTAATATTGTTTCATTACCTCGTGTTATTAGAATGTATTGGCTTTGGGAGGTTAAACAACATTTTTGTTCTGCTCCTGAGCTGTAATTGATGGAAGACCCCATTGCAAGTCTAGGTTTTCTTTATGAACAGCATGACAAGTTCCTTCCTACCTTGTCATGCAATGTCTCCTGTGTTTTCTCTTAGGTCTCAGCCTATCCATTGCCTGAACACCGCAGTACCGCACTCGCCACTCAGGCTGCAATCCTGTACGTCATCCTGTACTTCCATCCATCTACCCTGCACACCCATCAAGCCAAGATGAGGGAAATAGTGGACAAATATTTCCCTGATAACTGGGTAAGTTACAGTCTAAGTATTGGAATACGTTGTAGTGGGGAGAGCTAGTTGATGCTGGACAACCTCCATCCAGGAAATGAGGCAGGCTCATTCTGATCTGTTGTAGCTTTTAATGCACACTGTGAGAAGCTCAGTGTGCAGTGAAATCAGAGTAAGCTATTTCAATACAGTAGAGGAGCCTGTACTACTGTGTCAGACTTAAGGTAACACTGGAGTTCAATCTATTTTAAGTAAAAATGAATGGTGCACTTATTCATCAAATTCTGTATAAAAGGTGTGATACCAATTAACTAAAAATAGTATATATTTTTATATAGTTGCCACGTATAATGCCCAGCGAACAATAATATACCAAAAATTAAAAATGAAAGTTCATCAAAAATAATATATTTAAAACAGGTATACAGTCCACCCAAAATCGATTGCTGCTCCAATGCGTGCTATAAATGCTTTCTCCATGGGGGCGTGGCCTGGACGGCAATGGAGTATGACGTGTGTGAGCTGAGCTCTGCTCCTGGGTCATCCTGTACCAACTATCCTGAGTGCCCGGTATCTGCTCTTAGCCTGTATTTGGTGACGTGAGGAGCTTCTTTTCTCCCTTGGTAACCCAGCTATTTAAGGATCAGTGGTGACGCATCAGGCCCGCACCGCTGAAGAAGGCCCGTGACTGCCGTAACGCGTACAGAGGGGAGCCTGTGTGATGTCACTCGCTGTCTTCCACACGAAATACCGCTTTATCCATGCTGTGATCTGTGCCACCGTACTACACTGAGTGATGGTTGATTTTATTTATGTACAGTTTACAAGACGTCTGTAAAATTGTTTTAGTGAGTTTAACGGTGTGCACTTAGACCTTCCTCCTTTCTTCTCTCTGGCCACGATCCTGGGTTATTGATGTGGATGAGAGCGCTCTGCTCATACCGTGACTGAGTGGCTGAATGACCCGAGTGTGATTTCAGAGGTCCATCATCATAGGATCGCCTGCCTGTTATAAACCCCTTGAGCGCATGTGCGTTTGACCCTCTAGTCAACTGGGGTCAAACAACAAGGTGAGGGAGTGTGCCAGCTGGTGGAGGGAGAGCACGTGTGATGTGTTGCATGCACACCCTGAGGATTTCTTCAGTGAATTATTCTTTTCCTGATCTGCATTCACTTTGAAGTTGTTTTTATTGAAAAAGAAATTCACAAAAGAAATATAGTGGTCCAAACACCAACATATGCGTTACAAAACAGATACGGTACAATTTGGCACATCAATGGTGATTATACAAATACATTGGCTAGTGGAGCATTTCATATAGTAGTAAAAGAGTAATTAGTTGGATATCAAATGACAAATCTAGAGACAGGTAGACCATCAGTTCAGCATAACAGTAGGGAATTTTTCCCCCAGTACCAATATTTCTATGCTTCCTACAGGCCGTAAGTAGATGTGCAAGTGAGACAGGATGAGCACCAAGGGTCCCACACCTTATAATACTTAGCAGGGCAACTCTTGTGCTCAAATATTACCTTCTCAAATGGCAGAACCTGATTCACCATCTGAAGTTACTGCCGGATAGACGGAAGCACAGATTGGTTCCACCTGAGGGCAATAGCCTTCCGTGCCAAGAAAAGTGTTTCTCTTAATAGGCTTCTGGTGAATTTAGGCCACTGCTCCTCATCCAAGATACCCAGCAGACATATCTGTGGGGTACAAGGGACCGGAATCGAAAGGATCTGGGCCAACATCTCAGTCGCCCTTCTCCAGTACAGGCAATTACCGGGCACAGCCACATTACATGGTTAAAGTCAGCCCTTGGGTGGGTACATCTGGCACATTCAGGTGTTGGAATACAATGCATTGCATACAGCCTCACCGGCGATAAATAGGACTGATGTATCATATACAGTTGAACCATCTTATTATTCACCGCCGGCGAGACAGACAGGTGTGAGGAACATGCCTCCTATTCCTCCTCTGAGTTCTGGAATCGGTGTCTGCCACCTGTCTCGTGCTGCTAGGGGCTGACTAATCACTGATTTGTGCAGTAGATGGGAATAAACATCAGATATCCGTCCCTTTGGGCCTTAAGATATCAATATATCTATCAAGGGGTATTCTGAAAACTGAAGCATCAACTCCAAATTGGGCCAGAAGTGCGTGGCGCTGCTGCAGGTACCTATAGAATGCCGTCTGAGGAAGGTCCCATTTACCCTGCAAATCTGCAAAAGAGGCCAGCACTCCATTACCATATATATCCCTCAAACGCGTCAGGCCCCGATGCTCCCAGAACCTGCCATCAACCAAATTCCGCAGTTGAGGGAACATAGGGTTATTCCACAATGGTAGGTCTATATTTACCTGGTCAAAATTGTCTAGTCTCCTAGCCTCTTTCCAAACCTAGCGGGCCAAAGTAAGGACGGGAATTCTAACTTTAGGCAGCGAGTCCAAAGGGGACTCTAGAGCTACCAACAGGTTTCCTAGGTGAAGGACAGACGCCAGGTGTGACTCCACCACCTCTGGACCGGCCGGTTCCAGCCAATCCACTAGGTGGCGCAGCTGTCCCGCCAGATATTAATAGTGAAAGTTGGCAAGTGCCATCCCAGCCTCATCCTTAGGGCGCTGTAGCGTGGAAAATTTTAGTTTCCTTCTATTTTTGCCCCATATGAAGTCTATGAACATAGCATCTAGAATCTTAAACGATTTTGGTATCACCATAGGCATATGGGATGTCATATACAGGCACTTGGGAAGGAGGATCATCTTGATCAAGTTGATCTGGCCGGCCACTGACAGGAGCTTTGCCCAAACATTAAGTTTAAATCTAATTTCACTAAACAGGGGGTCAATATTTGCCCGGAATACATCCTTGGCTGACAATGTAATGATGATCCCTTAATACTTAAAGGCCTTCAGAGTGTTATTCTGCTGCAATGCGGTCACAGGTCTGTGGATATAATGGCATTAAGGCCGACTTTTGCCAATTAATTTTCAGTCCAGAATAAGCTCCATATGTCTCAATCTGCATTGGCTGCAATTTATAGCGGAGAGTGCTTCAGGCTCGGATAGTTGAGAAGGCATGGTACGCTAAGAATAAGCAGGATGATGACGGATGCTATGGGTGGTGGACAGAGCTCCTCTCAAACACGTCCAGCCATCTTGATGTTCGCCACGCCCCCTCCACTTTGAAGGTTTTATATGACATATGAGATGAACTTTGTTTTTATTTTTGGACTTGGTCAATTCTTATTTCTTTTTTGCTCTGCATCTTACATCCTGAGTGCCCGACATCGAACTTCCATAAATGCTTTATCTGTAAAAAGTGCACCTTCACCATCCACCCCAAGTGAATTGGCCGCTCACCTTAGGGTATGACCAGTTATGGTCAGACAAAGCCTTTGTTAGATCCCACTAACTTTAGTGCCTGCAGGCATCCACCCGAAATATCCGGATCTCCCGCAGTCCCGGTTCCGATTAGCACACAATCCTTCACCTTTCCCCCAGTTACTTAGAGTATATAAAAATATTTCATTGCGCAATATTGCTTTAAAATTGTTTCCGTTTTTATTAAAAAATGTATTGCACACTCTCGCATTTTAGATTCTTTAGACATCACATACGTTTAAACACCAATGACGGCTACTCTCCTCCTCCCTGTCCTTCCTGGTGTATGAGACCCCGGATATGACGTCTCCATCTGACCCATTGCGTCACTTGTCACGTGACTTCTTCAAAGGGATAGGCTATTCCTGTTGATTTTCTTTACTTGTTGCCGCTGCTATCCGCAGGTGATACAGTGCACTGCTTTAACCTGCAGTTATCTGCAGATAGCTGCGCTACATTGTTGCTGGACGCATACAAATCCAATTTTCTAATCGCACATAATCGTCTGTAACAAAACCGTTGCTAAATGCAGACTGTGAATGGGGCCATTGGAAAACATTGTCATAGTATAGCTGCGGGAGATAACTTTATCTATCCGCAGCTAAAAGCTGAATTCTATCCGTCCGTATGAAAGGGGCCTAAGAGTGATCATAGTGGCAGTTCAGCTGCTTGATCGTTCTTACTCCTGCCACCCTTTTGGTGCTTCTCCCGACCCACCCGGGCAATCGGTGAGCCAGAGAAGGAATCCGCCGTCGCCAGAAGGAAGTCGCAGAGATTTCCGAGGGACAGATGGAGGCCCGGGCGCGACGTCATGTCCAGGCCGTCAGAATTAAACAAAGCCAGGGACACGGCAGGACCGCATAAGATCGTTCATTATTTTATTTTATTTTTTTTTGATCTGATGCTTTCCAGCCTGGAGGAGAGATGTTGGGTCTTATAGACCCCACATCTTTCCATAAAGAGTACCTGTCACACACTTTTCCTATTACAATGGATGTTAACATTCCTTGTAATAGGAATAAAAGTGATCAAAAAAAATTGAAAGCACCCCCGTCCCGCATGCTCGCGCACAGAAGCGAATGCATAGATAAGTTGCGCCGCATATGTAAACGGCATTCAAATCACACATGTGAGGTATCGCCACGTGCGTTGAAGCAAGAGCAACAATTCTAGCTCAAGACCTCCTCTGTAACTCTAAAATGGTAACCTGTAAAAACCTTTTTAAAGCGCTGCTTATGGAGATTTTTAAGTACCAAAGTTCGGCGCCATTCCACGAGTGTGCGCAATTTTAAAGCATGACATGTTTGGTATCTATTTACTCAGCGTAACATCATCTTTTACATTATACAAGAAAATTGGGCTAACTTTACTGTTATGTTTTGTTTTTAATTCATTAAACTTTTTTTTCCCCCAAACAAAAAGCGCGTTTGAAGAATCACTGCACAAATACCGCATGACATTAAAAGTTGCAACAACTGCCATTTTATTCCTTAGGATCTCTGCTAAAAAAACATATACAATGTTTTAGGGGTGCACCAAATGGAAATTTTGGTGCTGAAACCGAAAATGCACTAAGCCGAAAACCGAAAATGACAGTTTTTAAAAAATATTTATATTTTTATATACAATTGTCATATGCAGCCTACCTGTTCCTGTGCACTGACAGGCGGTGCTGATGGACACTGATTGGAAGCACTGATTGGCACTGATAGCTGGCATTGGCTGGCACTGACAGGTGGCCCTGATTGGCACTGACAGAGGAGAAGAGGTGGCACTGGCTGGCACTGACAGGTGACACTGGCACTGACAAAGCAGATGAGGTGGCACTGACAGAGCAGATGAGGTGGCACTGGTGGATGGCACTGGCAGATGGCACTGACAGGTGGCACTGGACGGCTCTGATAGAAGAGATGATAAGATTAACATTGCACACAGAGTGCGGCTCTCGCGAGCCGCGCTGTGCATGAAAATGTCATGTAATTACACTGCATTCAGAGAGAGAGACCCAAGCTGTCAGATTTCGCCCCTGATGTCGGAGGTGGGCGGGAGCGGACAGCAGCTAACACCTGCCCAGCCCCTATCCCAGGCTGGTGTTTGCTAGCTGTTCGGTCCTGCCCACCTCCGACATCCGGGCCGAAATCTGACAGTTTGTGTCTCTCTCTCTGAATGCAGTGTAATTACATGACCGTTTCATGCACAGTGCGGCTCGTGTGAGTCGCGCTATCTGCACAATGTTAATCTTTTCTTCTCCTGCATAACACACCAGACACCCCGCAATGGGCAGTACCTGGGGTGGGCCCCGTCCCCTTTTGGTTTGGTTTTTGTTTTGTTTTGGCTGAAACCGAAAACCCCAGTTTTGGCCAAAAATGCAGATAATTTTTGGAGGCCGAAATTTCGGTGCATCCCTATAATGTTTGGGGGTTCTGAGTAATTTTCTAGCAAAAAAATTATGATTTGTACATGTAGGAGAGGAGTGCCAGAATTGGCCCGGATGGAAAGTGGTTAAAGCAATGTTGCACAATTAAATATTTTTATATAATCTAAGTAACGGGGAGACATGTAGGATTGTGTGCTGATCGGAACGAGGACCACGGGAGATCCGGATGATTTTGGGTTGATGCCTGCAGGCACTAAAGTTAGTGGGATCTATGTGAAGGAGTATTCATGATGATCAGATACATACGGTACACTGTCAAGGATAGATCTCTGTTTAATGTCTCATGCTATGCTTAATATGATATGTGATGTGAGGTATTTGCCCAGGGCGGTGTCGGACCATTCGCCTTTGCTGGTAGACTTCGCTCTGGGCGTCTCAGCTTCCTACAAGATCTGGAGATTGAACCCCCTGTGGTTGGCGGACCCAGCGGTCATGGACTGGGGGTGTAAGGATATGTCCTCATTTTGGGTGAACAACCAACAAAGTGCCTCTGTGGATGTGGTGTGGGATGTCTTTAAGGCCACGATGCGAGGCTCCTTCGCCGCGGCCTTCGGACAAGTCCGTAAGGCATCTCAGTCCAGAATGACGGACGCAGAAAAATCCCTCAGGGAAGTGGAGGCTACATATTCTGCCTCCCCCACCGGGGAAAATAAGGTTGCCTGGCGCAGTAAGGCACGGGAGTTAGAAATGGTGCTTCCAGAGCGTACGCAGAAAAAACTACTGTATCAAAATCAAAGACTTTTTGAATTTGGTGACAAAAATAGTCGCTTGTTAGCTTATTTGTCTAGACCTGACTTTCAGCCATGTTGCATCTCCAGAATTAAGAATGAGCAGGGAGCGGTGGTAGAGCAAAACAAGGTTATAGTTGCCACATTTGTAGCCTTTTATACCTCTTTGTTCACGACTAAGGCCCACTATACCATCCTAGAATTAGATGATTATTTAGCCGAGATTACCTTACCCAAGTTAGCGGAGGATCAGATATAAATCCTTGAGGCCCCTCTTAAAGCGGAGGAAGTGGAGAAAGCCATCCAGTCGTTTGCCAGGAACAAAACGCCCGGCCTGGACGGCTTTCCTATTGAGTGGTACATGACCTTTAAGGATATATCAATCCCACATTTACTTAGGTTATTCAACTATGCGTTGCAGGCAGGTCGTCTCCCACCCTCTATATCTGAAGCGCTCATAGTGCTTCTCCCCAAACCACACAATGACCCTATTTATTGTGAATCATTTAGGCCCATTTCCTTGATTAACTCGGATGTGAAGATACTGGCCAAAGTCCTGGCCTTTAGACTTAACATAGTGATTACAACTATAGTTGTGGCAGATCAAACGGGTTTCATCCCGGGCCGGTCTACGTCCATCAATCTGCGAAGGCTATTCACAAACTTGCAGGCTGAGCATGACCTTGTGGGGTCCAGGGTGGTTATTGCCCTGGATACTCACAAGGCCTTTGATTCAGTGGAATGGCCCTATTTGTTGGAAGTATTAGAAAAATTTTGGGTTTGGAGAGAAGTTTATTGCATGGGTGCGGCTGCTGTACAGTAACCCGCGAGCTAGACTGAGTGTTAATCAGTATATCTCTGATCCTTTTGTAATCAGGAGGGGTACTAGGCAGGGCTGCCCCCTGTCGCCGCTGCTATTCGCAGAGGCGATAGAGCCTCTTGCGGCACTGCTTAGAGCCACCCCGACCAGTGGGTCTCACTGTAGGGGGACTGGAGGAAAAAGTATCTCTGTACGCAGACGATATGCCTATCTATCTGGCGGACCCTCAAACAGCAGTCCCTATCCTACTTAACAATTACCTATTCATTAAGGAGGACTGGCACTCCCCAACTTGCAGACCTATTATATTGCCGCTCAGCTGGCTCATGCCCACTGGTTGTTCCACCCGGAAACTAACAACGCAGCTACGGCGTTGGAAGCCGCCATCCTATCGTCGTATGAATCACTGCAGAATCTACTTTATAGATTGTCCACTAGGGGACGGGAGGGGACGGGTATCCTTGCTATGACTATACGGATATTTAAGATCTCAAAATTTCTGCCACCTAGTGACCCACCCCAGTATTAGCCCAATACCCACCTCTGAGGTAACCCCCAGCTGAAGGAGTTTTATCACAGAAAAGATGGTAAATATTGGTTCAGACATTGGGTAGGGCTAATTTCTCACCTATTTGTGGAAAATTTGTTCCGATCCCTTGCTGAATTCTCTAGAGACTAAGGTTTACCCCAGACAGTATATTTCCGTTACCTTCAGATTCGGCACACAGCCACAACACAATTTTTGGTCTTTTGCAATACGAATATGCAGCCCTCAAGACTTGAGATATTGATAATTGACCCATCCCATGAGAAACTTGTCTCCAACTATTATAAATCTCTCCTCCACTCCACTACGGCTAGACTTCTTCAAACAGAGCTCAAATGGCGCTCGGACATCCCGGAGATGTCGAATACATTTGGAAGGAAATTCTCCCGATTCAGTTCCCTACTGTTATCTCCTCCAGAGATAACGTGATCCAAACTAAACTATTATATAGATCGTATTATACACCATGCTTGCTTCATAAATTAGATAGGATCCCCTCTGCTCTAGATGCAACGTGGCTGATGGCACCTTTTTCCACCTAATGTGGACTTGTCCCGGGATCAGGCAGTTTTTGTCTGAGGTCACAGCATTTCTCAGTTCACTCACACAACTTCCCAATATATGTAATCCTCTACGGTACGTGTTGGGCTATATAGAGGTCGAGGAAAACATCCCAAAATATAAGCAAACCTTTTTGCGTGTTGCATTCTTTTATGCAAAAAAAAACATTACTACGAACTGGAAACCTGGGTCCTCACCCACACTGCAGGGTTGGATTAGATTGATTCACAACATACTCCCTTTGTATAAACTGACCTACGAGGGGAGGGGCTCCGTAAGTTCCACAAAATATGGGGTACCTGGATGGAGTCTAATAACACTGTCCCTGATGACTCTTGATTTACTATACGATGGAGAGCGATGGTGCTATCCCTAAATTGATGATTATATATATATATATATATAATGGAGGTAATGCTTCAATAACCCTTTTTGTATCTTTAAACATGATGACAATGGGAGCTGTAAGAACACGGGGAAGTGAGTACAACCCTGTGGATATGGACGCTATGCTGTAGATGTAGATATAGACGTTGTTAATCTTTTCCCTTACTCATATTATTCCTCTTTTGGAACTGTATTTTTTTTATATACTGAAAGTGTATGTGCTGTATGTGTAAGTTGTTCAATAAAAGTACCCTTTAAAAAAAAAAAAAGTTGGTGGGATCTAACAAAGGCTTTGTCTGACCATAACTGGTCATACCCCTATGGTGAGCGGCCAATTCACTTGGGGTGGATGGTGAAGGTGCACTTTTCACGGGTAAAGTATTTATAGCACGCTTTGGAGCAGCAATCAATTTTGGGTGGACTGTATACCTGTTCAAATATATTATTTTTGATGAACTTTCATTTCTTATGTTTTTGCTATATTATTGTTCACTGGATATTGTATGTGGCAGCTATATAATAGTATATACTATTTTTAGTTCATTGGTATCACACCTTTTGTACAGAAGTTAATGAATAAAGGCACCATTAATTGTTATTTAAAATATATGGCTGTAGTGTGAGATCACAAAGTGAATGGTCACAGCTGTTCGTGATTTGTTTACTTTATTTTCACTAATTGTTCACATAGCAGCACACAAGTAATTCTTTATAAACACTGGAGTTCAACTTTAAAGTTTTGGAACTCCGCTCAAATTCTCAGTTTCACTAAATGCAGATTGACAATCCTTTAGTAGGGTTAAGAAGGCCCTGTTCATAAGAGCTTATAAATTAATAGGGGGTGGGGTAAGTGGTACAAAAGGTTATAACTTTGGGTGTGGGGGTGGGTGAGCCGATGGAAGTGATAAAAGTTCAGCTATTTGGAGGTGTAATAGGCTTCCCTACAGAGATGAGTTTTCAGGGATGGCCTAAAGGAAGCAAGAGTAGAAGATAGCCAGACAGTCTGAGATAGAGAGTTCCAAAGGATGAGAGAGGCTCTGGGGAAGTCCTGGAGACGAGCATGGGAGGAGGTGACAAGGGAGCTTTGAGTGTAGGAGGTCTTGAGAGGAGCAGAGAGGACGGTTTGGGAGATATTTGGAGACAAGGTTGGCGATGTAGCTGGGGGCAGAGTTGTGATTGGCTTTCTATGTTGTTAGTATTTTGAATTTAATTAGCTGGGCAATAAATAAAGCAAGATGGCTGCAGTTCTGATTGGATTGCCTAGTCTGAAGGGGTTTGTATTTTTTTTTTTTTTTTTTTTTTTTTACATTTTTATTAATCCTCATTGTTGGGTAGAATGTGAGGAGCTTTTGGTCAAATTTTCCACTAAACGGTCCAATTTCAGCTCCACTTTAAACCTGCATTCCTGTTGTCTTTGTACAGGTCATCAGT
>BLSH010549800.1:603741-622752 GCA_018402905.1 Glandirana rugosa
TCCACGAGGTCCTGGTATACCCAGAGGACTTCTGTTTAGTGGACCCGAAACCAAAACTCCTCTCATCTTTTGTGGACTCACGCGAATACACCTAATGGGTCTGGGCAAATGCTGCGGCATTGTGCGAGTAATGCCCCGTTTTGGTTTGTTATCTATGCACGACAGAGTGTACAGCTATGGTATACAAGACTTATTAAGTTGGCTACAAGCCGAAAAAATATTCAGTTTATTGTTTTAATGTTTCAGGATACATGCATGGATTTACTATGGTACACAAGACATGGGAAGTGGTTGTATGACCTCAGTCTCCTGGACCCCGTACGTTAAAAATGCCTGAAGGATGGCTGACTTTAAAGCTTTTCTGTCATGGAATGTGTGTGGTCTGGGTAATCCACATAAGCGCACTCAGGTGTTTTCTACTCTCCTCAAAACCAAAGCCCAGGTGATTTGTCTTCAGGAGACCCATATGGTCCTGGAGCACCTGGATTATTTGCGTAAGCCATGGGTGCAATGGTCTGCCCACTCCTGCCACTCCTCTTATTCGAGGGGGGTGTCGGTGTTGGTACACCGTTCAGTCCAGTGGGAATGTGTGCGGACAGACCCCAACGGCAGATACGTATTCATCAGAGCCCAGCTGCATGCAATGCCATTTGTGATTTTGTGTGTCTATAACCCCCCTCCGGCTAGAATTCAGGTGGTCCGTGAAGCCATGCTTTTTGCAACAATGTACCCAGAGGCTTTTATCTTATGTATAGGAGACTTTAATCTGCTTATGGATCCTACCCTGGATAGACATGGACCCCCCTTGTCGGCCCAGCCTCGCTCCGTATCGATCCTTGCATCGCTGGTTGCTGAGTTTGGCTGGAAAGACATGTGGAGGGTATTGAACCCCACGACTAGAGAATATTCCTGGTCAATACCCAGCAGGGGGCGTTTGTCCAAGATAGATTTGGCGCTGGGAAATGACAAGCTTCTGGCTAAACTGTCCTCCATATCCTACCTGCCCAGGGGGGTATCGGACCACTCACCCCTATTATTACAGGTGGACGTTGGAGGAGGTGGTATTCGACAACCATGGAAGGTTCAGCCCTTTTGGTTGAGCCAGATTGGTTCTAATGACCGGATACCAGACCAGTTGGAGGCCTTCTTGGACGCCCATGGTTCGGACAGTTGTTTGGTGTTCTGGGATGCCTTGAAGGCGTACCTGAGAGGCGCCCTTAGGTCTATTATAGCCTTTATTAAACGGTCTTCCCGACAAGACGATTTGGCTGACAAGTACCGTAAGGCCGAGCGGACCTACCTGGCATCCCCCACTGACTCTAACCGCATCCACTGGGAATATATATCTAGGTTATACTCAGATCATATCTCGGCTGATGCCAAGAGGAAATCCTTTTACACTCAGCAGAAATATTTTGAAGGTGGGAATCAGTCGAGTCAATTGCTGGCTCATATGGCGAGGCAGCAGAGAGGGAGCTCGACAGTAACTAAAATAATACGTGCGGATGGGTCGGAGGCGCGCTCAGCTGGGGAAGTTCTTGCAAGCTTCCACGAATTCTACACAAATATGTACAGCTCTACCCTTGGGTACAGTGATGCGGACATTGATAATTACCTCTCTGACTTGGTGTTCCCCACCCTGACTCAGGAACAGGGCGCAGAACTAGATGCAGTGATAACTGAGGACGAAATCAGGGAGGCTGTGGCCAGTATGGCAGCAGGAAGGGCTTCGGGGCCAGATGGGATACCACTAGAGGTATATTGCAGATATTTAGATATACTAGCGCCAGTTCTAGCACAAGTATATTCCACTGCGTTTGAGGATGGACGTCTGCCACGGTCCATGTATTCGGCTACAGTGGTCCTTATTCCAAAGCCTGATAAGGACCTGGCGGACCGTTCGTCGTATAGGCCGATATCTTTGTTGAATATCGACTATAAAATTTTGACAAAGATCTTGGCCCAGCGTTTAAACAAAGTAATCTTAAATATAATACATTCAGACCAAACAGGCTTCATGCCCGGGAAATCCACTTCCATAAATATCAGGAGAACCCAGCTAATAGTCCAACTTAAAAAATACCTACCTGAGACCTGTGCCCTAGCCTCTTTAGACACTGTGAAAGCCTTCGATTCTATTGAATGGAGATTTCTTATGGCTACTTTGCGTTCCTTTGGCTTCGGGGACAGGTTTCAGCAGTGGGTTTCCATCATTTACAGAGACCCTACTTCCAATCTTTTGATTAATGGACAGTTGTCCCAAAGCATACAACTATATCGGGGGAACTAGGCAGGGCTGCCCTTTGTGTCCCCTGCTCTTTGCGGTGGCCATTGAGGCGCTGGCGTTGCGGTTTCGGCAATCGCCCCTTTTTAGGGGTATAACTATGGGAGACAGGGTTGACACTATAGGGTTATACGCCGATGACCTTATTTTATATATGCAGGATGCTGGTGCCTCAATGGTAGTGGCCATGCAAATTATTGACCAGTTCGGTCAGTATTCTGGCCTTAAAATTAACTGGCAGAAGTCAGCTCTGATGCCTCTGTCTCCGAGGGCCCGTTCTGAGATGGACGCAGGGTGCCCGCTAAAGGTGGTAACATCATTCAAATACTTAGGCGTTGTCATCACCCTGAACCCTTCTGATGCCGCCTCAACAAATTTGGACCCCCTTATGTCACTGATTAAAACTAAGCTTAGGGTGTGGAGTAAACTTCCTTTGTCGGTAGCGGGTAGGATCAATATCATAAAGATGATTTTACTGCCCAAATGCCTGTACGTGACATCCCATATGCCCATCATTGTTCCCAAATCATTCTTTAAAGCATTAGATGCACTTATAGGACCATTCCTCTGGGCCAGCCACAGGCGTAAGATAAAATTATCGGTTCTGCTGCGCTCCAAAGTAGATGCGGGTATGGCATTGCCGAATTTTTATCTCTATTATCTAGCGGGTCAGCTGCGCCATTTGATAGACTGGCTGGAGGCGATCACAGCGCCAGTGGTGGAAATTTACCTAGCTTATATCCTCAAATTGGATCACCTCCTCATAGCGTTGGAGGCCCCGCTGACCGTGTTGGGAGGCGGGCACCCCCCTATAGTGGTATTGGCCCGATCAGTCTGGAAACTTACAAATTTCCAGGCGATTAACAATGCTCTGCCACTCTGGCACAATCCCATGTTTCCCCAGTTGAAACAGTTTACAGATTTCAAGTTCTGGGAAACTAGGGGAGTGACCTTCATAGACAACCTGTATGATGATAATACACTGACCTCTTTTGAGACCCTGCAAAGAAAACATGAACTGCCACGTACTGCTTTCTATAGATTTCTACAGTTAAGACACCTAGTGCAGGCTCAGTTTGGGGTTCAGGGAATCAACTTTTGTACATACCCATTGATAGGGGTGTTGAGATCTCAAGGCCCTAAGGGCCTTATTTCTGTTCTATACCAGCGACTATTATCTACAGTGGCAGGAGGAGCCCCTCTGGAGGTACGAGCTAAGTGGCAGGCTCTTATCCCTAATTTGGGAGATGAGGAGTGGGAGGAGGCTTGCTCAGCCCATTTACTGGTATCCCCTGCGATTAACAACAAACTGATACATCTTAATATGTTTCATCAATCCTATCTCACTCCTATCAGGCTGCATGCCATGCATTGTGTGCCCACGTCAGCGTGCACCAGATGTTTGGCTCCACGCGCTGACTTTGTTCATGTCCTGTGGCTCTGCCCGGATATCAGAAGGTACTGGCAGCAGGTGACGGACATTTTGTCTGCGGTTCTGTCAGTGCAGGTCCCGTGCGATCCACTGGTTTGCCTTCTGGGAGTTCTAGATGAGGAGTTGTGGCCTAGACATACAAGAGCCATGCTGCTGGAAACGCTTTTTATGGCACGGAAGGCGGTAGCACTCAAGTGGATTCAGCCCACCCCTCCGTCGGTGGCGCAGTGGCTGCGGCTGGTAAATCAAGTACTACCTTATGAGAAAGTTATTTGTGAGCACAGAGGCTGCCCGACTAAATACAATAAAGTGTGGGATTCCTGGAGCAGTTCTCCTTTGACTACTTCCAGTGGATAGTAGAGATGTATACAAGACGGGGTCCTATTTGGCATTACCTTCTTAGGGACTCGAGACGAGGAGAGAGGGGGCATTCTTCCTTTTATGGGGACTGAGGTATTGGATAAATTAAGTTTGAAATTGTACCTGTATTGTAACACCCTTCCTTTTTTTTTTTTTTTTCTTCACTGAACATTGTTGAAGTACCCATGTATGTATGCTTATATTAGCACTCGTGTGGAGCGTTTCATATTTATGTAACGTTGAATTAAATTTTTTCATTAAAAAGAGTTAAAAAAAAAAAAGTTTGAAATATCCAATAAATTTCGTTTCACTTCATGATTGTTTCCCACTTGTTGATTCTTCACAAAAAATTACAGTTTTATATCTTTATGTTTGAAGCCTGAAATATGGCAGTAGGTCTCAAAGTTCAAATGGGCCGAATACTTTCTCAAGGCACTGTGTGTGTGTGTGTGTGTGTGTGTGTGTGTGTGTGTGTGTGTATATGTATGTATATGTGTATATATATATATATATATATATATATATATATATATATATAAGACACTCACCTTTATATACTTTCTGCAGAGAATCTTCAGGCCTGGTTTCGTGAGATCTCCAAACAAATCCAGTCCCTGAGCTATGATGATTCTACAGCAGCAGGACGAAAGACTGTGCAGCTCATACAGGCTTTGGAAGAGGTTTGAGTTCCAGCTATTTCTTATTTCTGATTCTCTGAAGGAGTGGGGGACCCATGGGTTGTTTTTTTTTTTGTTTTTTTTTGTTTTTTTTGTTGCAGCCAGCATTTTTGCTGCCCAGGATCATTAATCCACCTTCATTGGTTACTGACCTTCTAGCGAACCGGTAATCTATCAATGTCAAGTAGCACAGTCACTGTACACTAGGTGTGCTATGAACCTGTTTTCTCCTATTTTCACAGTGCCATATGTATTTTATTTTTTTTATAAACTTTTTTTTGATTGGTCCAGTTACGTTCTGGTTATACTACATCCAGATGACTGTTGGGGATGCTAAAAATCTTAGTTGTATTCACAACAGATACTGCTGTTAGCTTCGATCTTCCATCTCTGCTACTGTGAATTTGGTGCTTGTACAGTGAAGAATAGTGTTATTTACTCTCCCTCTACCTTCCCCCTCATCCATTCATAAAATATTTTGTATTTTATTAACAGAATACAAGGTGCTCTGTGATTAGAGAGGGGGAGAGGTAAACATCAGAACCTCCCCTTGTCCAATCACAGAAAACCTAGGAGTGATACTCTTGTATAGCCAGCCAATCATTAGGTCCACCTAAACATTGATTGTGTCCAATTGCACTCAGGACGCTCTCTGTTACATAAGTGGCAGCTTGATTAAACCTAGAGCATCTAAGGCTACTTTTGCACAGAGTTATTGTCCTGCTACGAATGGCAGTGGCAGGAATCTGTGATACCTGCTGCTGTTTTTGACACCTGTGAGTGGCTAGCTGTGGCTGCCGGTTCCCAGCGACCACAGTTATGTGTAGTTCGCACAGCCAGTGGTTACCTGCAGGGATAGCTGCCGGTCAGAAACCTGTCATTAAAATGTACGGGCTCAGCAGCTAGCCGCTCACAAGTGTCAAAAACGGCAGATTCCTGTCCCTGCCATTTGCACCATGCCCAAAAGCCCTGTGCAAATATAGCCTAACAGGTAAATATTGATCGGGTGCTTTGGTTAAATTGATTTGGTAAGTAGCAGGTCTAGCTGAAATAGGGTTGAAGCTTTTGCATCTGCTTTAATGAGGCAAATGTATTTTGGCTTGCTAATTACACACACACACGTTAGTCTGAAATCTTTGTTCCCTGAACTTACTTTCCATTGTAGCTATTAATTATCTTTTTTATCGTCAAGAAGAACATTAGGCAAAAAAATGGTATGTGTAAAGTTCCATTAACTTTAGGCCTACTACAAAAATGAAGCCCATTACCAAACACAAAACCAGACACAAACTAGCCACTGCAGGCGAATGGGCAAGGAACACCCCCACTCTTCTTCTTCCCTCAATTATTGAAGTTTAATAGTGTTGTGAAAGCTTAAAGTGGGGTACAAACTATAAGAAAATCGCTCGAGTGATTGGCCAGTTTTCCTCGATGTTTCACAGCAGCCGAGGATAGAAATAGCGTACGAAAATTCTCATACGACAAATGGGTTTCTTGTAATTTGTTGTTTCTGATCATGTGCAGTCTTTCGCAGCTGATATTTCTCATACGAAAGTCATATGAAAACGGTACACATTGAACAAAAATTATTAGTACTGTTAATTTACCAGAAAAATTGTGGAGTTTGTCCCTTTGGAAATTTTCATTTGCAAAGTCTGAATAGGATGTCAAAAGTTGTGTACACACTATATGAAAATCCAACGATCGTGCCTCCTACAGAGTTTTCTTATAGTGTGTATGGGGCTTTATACTGCTGCAGATCACAATAAAAGGAAAAAAAAGCTGCAAATAACACCAAATTAGATATTAAATAAGTTTAGAGGTAACGTTCTATTATTCTTTGTCTTATCTCTTTGTGTAGGTTCAGGAGTTTCACCAGCTGGAGAGTAACCTTCAGATTTGCCAATTCCTGGCTGACACCAGGAAATTCCTGCATCAGATGATTCGCACCATTAATATCAAAGAGGAGGTGCTCATAACCATGCAGATTGTGGGTGACCTGTCCTATGCCTGGCAGCTGATTGACAGGTGAGTGCTCTTTTAAAGCTGAATGCCCTTCAGTTTTGCCAGTTATACAGACTCCTGTCATGTACTGAAATTGCTTACTCTGATTCACTGCTCACAGTGTGCATTAGAAGCTGCAAAAATTTAGATGGAGCCTGCCTCGTTTCCTGGCTGGAGGACGTGCAGCATCATCTAGCTCTTTAAAGCAGAGTTCCACCCAAAAGTGGAACTTCTGCTTTAAGGAAAAGGGACCTACTGACATGCCACAATTGGCATGTAATATTTTGGCGGGGGGGGGGGCAGCGGGGACCCTGTTCTCACAGGGTCCCAGCTGCACTTCCTCTTCTGGCTCTGCGGCACAGGAAGGATGTTCACCTTTCTCCCCTCCCTCTCGACGATCTTCTGGAACAGAAATACACCGGCCATTCACAAAGTGCGGCTCACGCATGCGCAGTGCACACTCGGCTTTGAAGCCAAACCGAGCGTCCACACTTGTGATGCCGGCGCCACACTGAGGAGGGGGAGGAGAGTGAAGCGCCGGGCGGCCGCATCGCTGGAGCCTGGGACAGGTGAGTGTCTGATGCTTAAAAGTCAGCAGCTACACTTTTTTGTAGCTGCTGACTTTTCATCGGGTGGAACTCCGTTTAACTCTCCAGCTTTACTGTGCCTGGTCCACCCCTTTCATTCATTGGATTTCACTTCTTACAATCATGGAGGCTCAGCATCACACATGTTGCCTAGGGTGGTCTGCATGCAAATGCCTATGTATGCCCACTCCTCCAGATTATGTTTTCAGGAAGCTATGTACAGCACCCTGTTGGCCCCTCTCACCAGCCATGATCTGTTTGCATTTTATAGAGAATTACAGAGACCCAGTGATGGCACTGCAGGGTCTTATAAGGTATATAATGAAGACAGGTTTTATTTGCTTGTTAATGAGATGGAAAAGGAGCCAGGGAAGGCAAAATATAAGTAGATTAAACCTCAACTTTAAACATACAAACATGGGTATCTGACTTGTTCTAGGTTAGACACTCCCTATCCTTCAACAAGCATGCATGCTTATCAACAATTTAACAATGCAAGCTCCCTTATATGTATTTTGACAGGTTTTTATATAGGGTAACTACTGCATACAGGAATTATAAGGCTAAATGATTTCAAGCACGTATATATTAATATTTTTTTTTTTTTTTTTTGGCAATTTTTTTTCCTCTTTAGTTTCACATCTATTATGCAGGAAAGTATAAGAGCCAGTCCATCCATGGTGACCAAACTCAGGGCCACTTTCCTAAAGGCAAGTAACCGTACATCTAATATATGTTATGGTGTCTTTATTCAATGTACAGCTCCAGTTAAAACATTATTTTGCGCTGGGATAATGTGGAGAATGGATAGATTTTTTTGGCAGGTTTTCTTGATATCTGTCCCCTCTAGGAAGAACCCTCACTTATTTTATAGTAGTGACTGAAGGTCAGAGGGACAGAGAGATCAGAAAGGGCAACAAAACCATCCGTATATAGTAGAGCAAAGAAGCCTTCGAAATCAATTCTGCTTTTTATTGCTTCTTTATCTTGCTGTGGCAGTGACACCAAATTTTTGTTTAGTGTTGCTGAGAATAAAATTGAGGGTTGATCTACCTAGTACAGTGGTTCTCAACTCCGGTCCTCGGGACCCACCAACAGGCCAGATTTTAAGTATTACCTTGGGGAGATGCAGACTAGAACACTGCAATCACCGAGCAGCAAATTATATCACCTTTGATGTCTTTCAGTTATCCTGCAAACCTGGCCGGAGTTGAGAACCACTGACCTAGTAGTAGAAAATTTGTAATTATTCCCCCGCTCTAGCTAAAACAAAAAAAAAAATATTTTTGACCAGTCTTGGGCTTTAAAGTGAATGTGTACTGATATAAGTCTAAAAACCATCACAGTAGGCAACACAAGGTACCTAACAATACTGGTATTTGGAAATAATTTGTTCCCAGCAACCCCCAGGACCCAGTAGAATGCCTCTATAAAGACTCCAAATTCATTTTTCAACTTTCCACGTAGCTCTAGTCCCCCTCCCTTAGCTATCTGACAACCAAATATGGCACCGCACTCCTAACTTCATAGGCTCCGCACCATGTTGTGAGATATGGGGACTGTAGATATGGGGACTGTACCAGATCCATAATTTAGAGCAAAGTTCTGCAAAGGGAATTCTAAAAGGTTCTCCAAAGTGTGTGCCCAGGAGGGCTAGGAGGCTGCCTGACACATGTGAGAAGTTTTTATTACAAGTACAGGTATTACGGTACCTGTTACATTTTTATGACACAGATAAGTCTGTCTGAATTCATGTACAGTTGTGCTCATAAGTTTACATACCCTGTCAGAATTTATGATTTCTTAGCCATTTTTCAGAGAATGTGAATGAGAACACAAAAACATTTCTTTCACTCATGGTTAGTATTTGGCTGAAGCCATTTACAGTCAGGTCCATAAATATTGGGACATCAACACAATTCTAATCTTTTTGGCTCTATACACCACCACAATGGATTTGAAATGAAACTAACAAGATGTGCTTTAACTGCAGACTTTCAGCTTTAATTTGAGGGTATTTACATCCAAATCTGGTGAATGGTGTAGTCATAAATCAAACTTTCATTTTTTAATACTTGGTTGCAAATCCTTTGCAGTCAATTACAGCCTGAAGTCTGGAAGTCATAGACATCACCAGATGCTGGGTTTCACCCTTGGTGATGCTCTGCCAGGCCTCTACTGCAACTGTCTTCAGTTCCTGCTTGTTCTTGGGGCATTTTCCCTTCAGTTTTGTCTTCAGCAAGTGAAATGCATGCTCAATCAGATTCAGCTCAGGTGATTGACTTGGCCATTGCCTAACATTCCACTTCTTTCCCTTAAAAAACTCTTTGGTTGCTTACGCAGTATGCTTCGGGTCATTGTCCATCTGCCGTCCAATGAGTTCTGAAGCATTTGGCTGAATATGAGCAGATAATATTGCTCGAAAACACTTCAGAATTCATCCTGCTGCTTTTGTCAGCAGTCACATCATCAATAAATACAAGAGAACCAGTTCCATTGGCAGCCATACATGCCCCCGCCATGACGTTACCACCAACATGCTTCACTTATGAGGTGGTATGCTTTGGATCATGAGCAGTTCCTTTCCTTCTCCATACTCTTCTCTTCCCATCACTCTGGTACAAGTTGATCTTGGTCTCATCTGTCCATAGGATGTTGTTCCAGAACTGTGAAGGCTTTTTTAGATGTTGTTTGGTAAACTCTAATCTGGCCTTCCTGTTTTTGAGGCTCACCAATGGTTTACATATTGTGGGGAACCCTCTGTATTCACTCTGGTGAAGTCTTCTCTTGATTGTTGACTTTGACACACATACACCTACCTCCTGGAGAGTGTTCTTGATCTGGCCAACTTTTGTAAAGGGTGTTTTCTTCACCAGGGAAAGAATTCTTCGGTCATCCACCACAGTTGTTTTCCATGGTCTTCCGTGTCTTTTGGTGTTGCTGAGCTCACCGGTGCATTCTTTCTTTTTAAGGATGTTCCAAACAGTTGATTTGGCCACACCTAATGTTTTTTCTATCTCTCTGATGGGTTTGTTTTGTTTTTTCAGCCTAACGATGGCTTCCTTCACTGATAGTGACAACCCTTTGGATCTCATATTGAGAGTTGACAGCAACAGATTCCAAATGAAAATAGCACACTTGAAATGAACTCTGGACCTTGTATCTTCTCATTGTAAATGGGATAATGAGGGAATAACACACACCTGGCCATGGAACAGCTGAGCAGCCAATTGTCAAATTAATTTTGGCCCCTTAAAAAGTGGGAGACACATATACAAACTGTTGTAATTCCTACACCGTTCATCTGATTTGGATGTAAATACCCTCAAATTAAAGCTGAAAGTCTGCAGTTAAAGCACATCTTGTTCATTTCAAATCCATGGTGGTGGTGTGTAAAGCGAAAAAGATTAGAATTGTGTCGATGTCCTAATATTTATGGAACTGACTGTATTATCAATCAACTGTGTTTACTCTTTTTAAATCATAATGACAACAGAAACTACCCAAATGACCCTGATCAAAAGTTTACATACCCTGGTGATTTTGGCCTGATAACATGCACACAAGTTGACGCAAAGGAGTTTGAATGGCTATTAACGCTAACCATCCTCACCTGTGATCTGTTTGCCTGTAATTAGTGTGTGTGTGTGTGTGTGTATATAAAAGGTCAATGAGTTTCTGGACTCCTGACAGACCCTTGCATCTTTCATCCAGTGCTGCACTGACATTTCTGGATTCTGAGTCATGGGGAAAGCAAAAGAATTGTCAAATGATCTGTGGGAAAAGGTAGTTGAACTGTATAAAACAGGAAAGGGATATAAAAAGATATCTAAGGAATTGAGAATGCCAATCAGCAGTGTTCAAACTCCAATCAAGAAATAGAAAATGAGGGGTTCTGTTGAGACCAAACCACGGTCAGGTAGACCTACTAAGGTTTCAACCACAACTGCCAGGAAAATTGTTTGGGATGCAAAGAAAAACCCAAAAATAACTATGTGGTGTGGCTCTTTCAAGATGCACAATAAGGAGGCACTTGAAGAAAGATCGGCTGTATGGTCGAGTCACCAGAAGAAAGCCATTATTACGCAAATGCCACAAAGTATCCCGCTTACAATACGCCAAACTGCGCAGAGACAAGCCTCAAACCTTCTGTGACAAAGTCATTTGCAGTGATGAGACCAAAATTGAGCTTTTGGGCCACAACCATAAACCCTTAATTTGGAGAGGAGTCAACAAGACCTGTGAAACACGGAGGTGGATCGCTGATGTTTTGGGGATGTGTGAGCTACAAAGGCACAGGGAATACTGGAGGGACATTTGCATTCATCAGCCAGGAAGCTGTGCATGGGACGTACTTGGACATTCCAACATGACAATGATCCACAACACAAGGCCAAGTCGACCTGTCATTGGCTACAGCAGAATAAAGTGAAGGTTCTGGGGTGGCCATGTCAGTCTCCTGACCTCAATATCATTGAGCCACTCTGGGGAGATCTCAAACGTGTAGTTCATGCAAGACCAATTTCCAGGAACTGGAGGCTTTTTGCCAAGAGGAATGGGCAGCTTTACCATCTGAGAAGATAAAGAGCCTAGTCCACAAATGCCACAAAAGACTTCAAGCGTCATTGATGTTAAAGGGGGGCAATACACGGTATTATGAACTGGGGTGTGTAAACTTTTGATTAGGGTGATTTAGGTAGTTTCTGCTGTCATTATGATTTAAAAAGAGTAAACATGATTAATTATGGCTTTAGCCAAACACTAACCATGACTAAAAGAAATGTTTTTGTGTTATCATTCATATTCTCTGAAAAATGGCCAAGAAATCATAAATTCTGCCAAGGTATGTGAAATTTATGAGCACAACTGTATGTAAAAAGTATTTTCAAAACTTCTTTTTTTTTCTTTTTTTTGTTTTGGATAAAGTAGGGATGAACTTCTGTTGGAGAGTGAGGAGGAGTCTTCCCATTCCAGCTTTCAGCCGGTATCTCTGTAAAACCTGTCAGCTTGTAAGCTGGAGGGGAGGGAGTGTGAATGGACTAAGAGCGTTCTGATCAGCACACTCATGACCCATTCAAACTATAAGTCTATCTGCCGCGGTGGTAGATGGGACTTGTAGTTTTCCCATTCACAGATTCCAGTGAACGAAGGATGCAGCTGTGCAGGCAGAGTCATTTTCAAAATGACAGTGGGTGCGGGGAGAGCATCCCCTGCCAGCTGTCACAGGGAAGGGGGGGTGTGCTGAACATGTTGTTTGTTACACCCTAAATACGTGTGTAACATGTTAAGCAGGGTGAACTTACTTCCCCCACTCTATATAAAACTAAACAAAAACGTTTGTCTGGGCTTCCACTTTTATCCATCAGGGTAGTATCACAGATTCAGCCATCTTGACATTAGCTTCTCAACATGCAAATTGCTTCAAATTTTTATCTTTTAAAATAATAATACCCTCGGGCTCTCTCTCTCTTACAGCTGGCTTCTGCCCTTGACTTGCCTCTACTTCGTATCAACCAGGCAAACAGCCCGGATCTCCTCAGTGTTTCCCAATATTATTCTGGGGAGCTGGTGTCCTATGTCAGGAAGGTGAGTTACACATGTGTCATATCCATATCTTTTTGAGTATTTCACATGGAATTTAAAAAAAGAAGAAAAAATGCAGAAAATAGGGTCATGAATCATTTACAAGTAATGCTATATTCGTCAGGCCAACATGTCTTTGAAACATAATTTTCATTAAACGGTTCCACAATCGAAAGTCTGCAACTTTGTGACTCATGTCACCTCCTGATATTATTTTGGAAATTTTATAATTGTATAATATTTGGAAATAGAACTTTCTTATTGCCACATTACTTTGTGTCATCAGTTCCTCTAAATGTTGTGAGGACCTCACACAGACATCAATGTGTGGCAGGAGAGGAAGGCAATTGATGATACAACAAACAATATCTTCTATCATCAGGTCACCAGCAGAATAGGAATTCTTTAGGATATAAGCTGTTTTATCGGTCCCAAACCTGAAAAATCAACCAGCAGGATGGAGTGTGCCGTGCAAGGTTGTCCAGCCTTTCTCAAAGTTTTTAACACTGGAGAGCCCTTTAAATAACTTAGCGCTTTCAGAGAACCCATGCTTATAATTACAGAATTTACAGCTCACAGTACATTAGTGCAATAACTACTAGGGAAAATACCCCTTACATTTATGTCATTGGGAAGAATCCCAACTTTTAGAGAGCTATGAAAACCAATGTTGTTCATGGTTACTTATCTGAGAGGCAAAAGCCGCTCATTGCTCAAGAAACCCCTAGACACCTGTGGGGGAACCCTGGCTAAGAAAGGCTGATCTAAACTGTAAATATAACACAGGCAATTATTTTTAAACTGCTACAAGCGCAAACACCTAACAATGACATCTCATACCCGCATCAGCCTCCCATACTCTCTTGTCATGGCCGAAATCACATTGCTGTATTTCTTCTTTTTTTTTTTTTTTTTTTTAAGATATTTTTATTGATTATAAAAGACATAGAAACATAAAAACAAACAGCCCATCGGGCATCAAGTTCAACCAGCAAGTGCACGAAGGTGATTGTGTATACATTAACAAGGTTTCCCGGAAGTAAAATTATCACATTGCTATATTTCTAGCGATCTCAATAGAACTTGTCTGTATACTTTTTAAAACATTTGCTGTCAGCCCAAATACAAGTATGGTTGAATACTAGAGTGCTCAGATATTTGCCTAGGATGAACCATCTTTTTAATTTTTAATTTAATTTTAATTTTTACAAAAGGTTCTCCAGATCATTCCAGAAAGCATGTTTACATCTCTGGCTAAAATCATCAAGCTGCAGACACACGATATTATGGAAGTTCCAACACGCCTGGACAAGGACAAGCTAAGAGATTACGCCCAGCTTGGACCCAGATATGAGGTGAGAGCTAAATGCTACAATATTTCATCACATGGTTCATGCATCAACTTATTCAACAAGCCTTAAAGGATAAGTTCACATTTGGAACATGTTCCACCCGCTTTTAGGATGGAGCATGTGTCATGTTCCAGCATCTGCAGCTTTGCCCCCCCACCCAAAGCAGGTGTGGGATCCTCTCCCCGCACCTGCTATCACAATCTGAAAACAGTGTAGCCATGCAGGGCTCCGCTCGCACGACTACATCCTTCATTCACAGTTTCCTGTGAATGAATGCCTACAAATACAATCAGTCATTGCAGCTGACAGCTTGTAGTTCTCAATGAACTGCAAGGGCACTGGTAAGCGATCTCGTAGTCCGTTTATCTTCCTGCTTTCAGGTAACTGCCTACCTGTACAAGGTATGAGCAGACAGCTAGGCTGAGGGTCTGCAGGAGCCAGAGATTGCACCTGCGATCTGCTGATTACTGGGTGCAATGCTCTGCAGGCTCCTTAAAAAAAATTATGAATGCACATTTTTTTACCTGCAAAAAAATTGCATTTATTTTTATTTTTTTTAAGGTGAACTTCTCCTTTAAAGTGCTGCAACTTACAGCAACCAATCAGAATTCATCCTTCACTGATTTTATGGTTTTCATGGGTTTATGTTCTTGATAACTGAGCTTTGCAGTGCTACAATGAAAAGGCTCAACTAACTGTCCTCCTTAAGCCCCGTACACATAGGCAGAATGGGAGACATTGGCCGGTTTAATAAAAACCGTCTGACATTCGTACCGTGTGTATGCCGACCGGAGCGGTCAGTTTTTTCATTTAACCCGCTGGTGTGTGTACCAGGCTTTACTGTTCTTTCTAGCGATCCGATGCACTGTACTGAAATCCTTTATTTACTTTATAGGTGGCCAGGCTGACCCATGCTATATCCATATTTACTGAGGGCATTCTAATGATGAAGACTACTCTGGTTGGAATAATTAAGGTAATCTAAGTACGTCCAGTGATTTAAAAACATTGGGTCTCAGAGGGCTCCTAACAGACAGGTCCCAGCTCTCCTTTTAAAAAAAAAATACTTTTAAAGTGAGCCAGTCAAGAATTCCCTGGTTATTTGTCACTCATTCCGGCCCCTGGCTGGGGGCACCCAGTTGTCTTTTATGCACACACCCCCCCGACCCGAATTAGTGCACCATGGGCTCCCTCCATCGGCCCTCGGGCCTAGATGAAGTCATGTAAGTGAACCTGTGGCTTGTTTCCCCATTTCGCTCAGTGGTCACTTAACCTATAAGGAATAACTGCTCATGTAGCTTAACTAGCCCAGGTCTGGTAGTTCTGTTTGGTTTGTTGTACCCCTGTGTGGGTGAACAGCTGTTATCCTGTTATGCTTCCTTTTACAATAAAAATTATTGTACCAGAATGGGCATTTATGGGAATATATATCATAAGGCTATACTATTATTACAGATCCCCACTCATGACTGTTTCTCTTTTAAAGCCAGCCACAAACTCTGGAAAGAGTGAGAGCATTAGAGTCTCTGACAGGCTTTTATTGCAGTTTGTGTACCTGTTGGGAAGATTTCCCCTCTTTTCTTGTCAGGATATGATGGTGATTGAACATCTATCCAGCAGGTACACAGGAAAAACACATTTTGGTAGATTAGATCTGAGTTTTTGAAACTGACATTTTTCAATTGATCCTGAGTTTCATAGCTGATCTGTTTTATCTCCAGGTGGATCCAAAGCAGCTGTTAGAAGATGGCATACGGAAGGAGCTTGTTAAGAGGGTGGCACTGGCTTTACATAAGGGACTCATCTTCAACTCAAGAGCAAAGGTATCATCCACACCAGCTAATCCTGTATGAGCGTAAGCCTTTAGATACTGTATGTGTGTACATTGAATTACAGCCAGGTCATTTTTTTACTGAAGACCCTGGGCACACTTTTTTACACATAACACTAATACTTCTCAAGCTTGCCTTTGCCTGTTTTTATACTATTCTTATTTTCTTTTACAAGTTCTGAAACTCTGGACCAATTCTGCCCAACTTAGCTTTTAGTGTAAATCTGCTAAATACATTCCATGTGCTGAAAAACCAAAGGTGATCAGTATATTACAGGGTTTCTTTTTAGAAAAGCCTGCTCCCATCAGCATTTTGAAGAGAAGGGCCCTTGCTCTCTAGTGTGGAATCAATGATCTCTCTGCATAGATTTTACATGTCCTCTGCTGAGTCAGTGAGTCAGACCTGTAATTATGGAATCCACAAAGTTCATGCTCCCTGCTAATTATAGAGTTCTGGATCAGCACAGGGCATGTCGGACCCCAGCAGAGAGATCACTGTTTCCACATATAGTGGAAGAATGCTGACAGAGGGTAAGCTTTTCAAAGACCACAAACTATAATACACTGAACAAAATTATAAACGCGTGCCAATTACACACTCCCTCAAAGCTTGCGACATCTGTGGCATTGTGCTGTGTGATAAAACTGCACATTTTGAAGTGACCTTTTATTGTGGCCAGCCTAAGGCACACCTGTGCAATAATTATGTTGTCTAATCAACATCTTGATATGCCACACCTGTGAGATGGATGGATTATCTCGGCAAAGGAGAAGTGCTCACTAACACAGATTTAGACAGATTTGTGAACAATATTTGAGAGAAATAGGCCTTTTGTGTACTTACAAAAAGTTGTAGATCTTTGCATTCAGCTCATGATAAATAGGGGCAAACACAAAAGCATTAAGTTTATAATTTTGCTCAGTGTACTTTACACACTTTTTGATGCACTTGGAATGCATTTAGCTCATTTACCCTGAAGGTTCATTTGCTCCTTCATGAGAGTGAGATGGTTGCCTAGGTCTCAACCCTGTAAGTACTTGTCAAGCATCTTTTTGCAAATGTGCAACACCCTTGGCAATGTGTTTCACCAAGGATGAAACATTCACTGCAGTAAAGGTAAGAACGTTGCAGGGGATGCCGGAAATTTTACCTATGTTGGTTGTTTTACAAACTGGAAATGTTACTTATTGGCCAGTGGCAAAAATAATAGCAGCTTTTATTACATTAGTCCATTACAAAAGAGATGAAGATTGCTTGGCCTTAGTTCAGGATAATTACACCATTTTGTCTTATAGCCTAGCGAGCTATTGCCAAAATTGAAGGATATGGCAGCCACCATGGATGGATTCCACCGCTCCTTCGAGTACATCCAGGATTATGTCAGCATTTACGGTCTAAAGATTTGGCAGGAAGAAGTGTCCCGTATTGTCAACTATAATGTAGAACAAGAGTGCAACAACTTTCTCCGAACAAAGGTATGTATTTTAGATTGTAAGCTCTAATGAGCAGGGCTATCTTATTCTGCCTTTATTGAATTGAATTGTAACTGTATAGTCTGCCCTCATGTTGTAAAGTGCTGAGAACTGTTGTTGCTATATACATTCTGTATTCTAATAATAAGAATAATAATGTATGGATTGTTAAAAGGCCAATAGAAGGATTCCAGATCTTAACTATAATAATAGGAAGGGCTCTGTCACCAAAGTTTTTAGGTATCCCTGTTAGCAGGAGGACCTTAAGATGGTCATAAATGGGATAGTACATACATTTTTGACAGAACAGTGTATGCAGTGAATTTATTTCTGATTGTTGTGTCTTGACTTGGAGAGCTTCTATAAAGTATCTGCAAAGGCTCCCTGATTGAGGTATATCATTTTCCTTTGCCTCTTTTCACCTAATTCCAGATCTTCATGTTTCCACCAGATTCAAGACTGGCAAAGCATGTACCAGTCCACACACATCCCCATCCCTAAGTTTCCCCCCGTGGATGAGTCTGTCACTTTTATTGGAAGGCTGTGCCGGGAGATCCTGAGGATAACTGATCCAAAGTAAGTTTTTATTGAAGAATCAGAAAAATAAAATAATAAACAGAGTGAACAATTAATAAGGAAAGCAACCAGGAACCAGAAGTTCCTCTGAAATAGGGAAAATTGTTTTCATACTTACCGTAATTTTCCTTTCCTGGATCCTCCTCATGTCAGCCTACTATGGGTCAGCTCCGCCCCTCTGACCCCTTCAGGACAACCTCTTCCCAAGCCTATAAGAGGCGGCTGTCTGCCCATATGCAGTGTTCAGTTTACCCACCTCGCGACGGACTTTGGGTGGGAATTCCTCGGCTGACATGAGGAGGATCCAGGAAAGGAAAATTACGGTAAGTATGAAAACAATTTTCCCTATTCCTGGACCTCCTCATGTCAGCCTACTATGGGATGTACCCAAGCAATCAACTACATAAAGGGAGGGAAGACATCAAACACCAGAATCATAAATCGGTATCAATAATCTCATGGCCGACAGCCGCCGACAAAACAGTAGACCCAAAAGCTTCCGATGCCGTCAGAGTTACCTTCACTCTGTAGCGCGGAATGAAAGTATTCGGTGCATTCAAGCAAGCTGTCTGCACCCTACTTCTGCTGATACCTTAGCGTATGACGCACAGGTATCTGCCATGCTTCTCATAAATGTGCTTTGAGCTCCAGTGGCGGAGGATATCCCGCCTCCCTATATGCCATCTGGACAGGTTTAAGGATCTATGAAGACCTTATTCTAGGAGGCCTAGCCATGCCCTTCGTGGAGGGCCCAGGCAAGATGAAGAGCTGGTCAAGTTTCCAGACATCTATGCCACTCTAGGTATATTGATAAGGCCCGTTCTAGATCCAGCCTAGTCCATTCGTCTTTCA
>BLSH010549800.1:627347-652306 GCA_018402905.1 Glandirana rugosa
TGTACGTACGTGTCCGACTTACATGGGTTCAACTAGCTAGCTATTTGAATCCATGTTGGTCGGACAACCTAACATGTACACTAATAACGATCACCGACAATATACGACCCTTCCGAAGGGATTGGCCCTTTTGTATTACCGAGTCACCCTCCCTAAGGGAGTAGTTATGACTAACAAAACTCCCCCCCCTGGTTATTTAAAAGAAAGGACGTAATTTTCTTTTAGCGAGGCAGATACCCATCGGAATCTGAATCGGGGAGTGTGTAACAGAACTTTAACGGTTTTATGTAAAGGACCTGGAGGAGTACAGTCGGATGATTCCCACTGCATATGGGCAGACAGCCGCCTCTTATAGGCTTGGGAAGAGGTTGTCCTGAAGGGGTCAGAGGGGCGGAGCTGACCCTTAGTAGGCTGACATGAGGAGGTCCAGGAAATGTATTTTGGCAATTTCAAGACAATGTGTGAGGGGCTAAGTCTAAGGCTACCCATAGACGGAGCGATTTTCTTTTAATGCAGGAAAGAAAATTTATTGGTCCCCCCCCTCAAAACAATCAGTATTGATGAGGGAATCCCTCCCACTGAGCCATTATGTTTTCCCGGTTAGGGAAGCCTTCCCAGCATATAACAGCCACTAGCAATAATCACATGTACAATCCAACAGGCTGGTTGTACCTAAGTTTATCGATCGATCAACTTGGGTACATTCAGCCTGTGCATGCATGTGTCATATCTTGGCCACTTCCTGCTGAACCAGCAGAGATTCAAACCTTCTATGGCCGGCTTAAGGGTTGTCTGTTTACTAACTCGGATACTGAAAAACTAGTTCCCCATACACTGAGCTGTGACTGGATGATGAAGAAACAGCTGCACACCTATGAGGTCATCTCTCTGATCTTTCTTCTGATCTCAAGCCTCTTAAGTTTACAGCGTTCTGCAACACAGTAAAGCCTAATTGGCTAAATTGTTGCCCCTTCCACTTATATCCAATGATTACAGAATTCTAGAAGCAAAACAGATCACAGTGCTATTAAAAAAAAAAACATGTTAGTATATATATATATATATATATATATATATATATATATATATATATATATATATATATATATATAAAATATATAATATTTATTTAAACCAAAACGCCATGTTTCCATTTACTATGAAAACTTAGTTTGGGCCAGCATGTAACTGCACATAATCCTTTTGGACCTTGCTGGCCCAAACTAACATTTACAGTGAAACGAGAAAACATGAAGTTGAGAAGTATTTTTAACTTAACGCCAGTCACGTACATATGTTTGGTGGCACAGCGGTGGGCTTTTATGCTCTCTGGTAACACATGTATGGCCAATGTTACTCTTTTGTGCTGGGAACACGCTCGATCACACATCCCCAGCACTGTAACCGAGCTGTTGCTGTTTACAGTTGGGAGCGAGTAGGTTGGGTTCCTGATCACATGACTACTGTAACTGTCAATCACATTTAACACATGATCGCGGGGCCCAAGAAACCCCTGTGGAGCTTAGATCTTTACATGGTTGCTGATTGAAAGAGGTTAATGAATGCATAACTGGAACAAATTGGGGATCTTTTACACCTGCCTACTATATTACTGTATTCTGCTAACACTTGGGCTGTTTTGCAGTTGCACAGTGTGTAGCAAAGTAAAACCATAAATAGGATGCAGGTCATTGCACTGCCCAGCTACAGAATTCACATCCATGATCACTGAGTTAGGAGAAGAGGGCAGAGTACCCCAGCAGATGACGAACAGAGGGGAATGTGTCAGGTTGGTTCACAAAGAATAATTTTTAACCTGACCTGGCCTTTCTCTGCATGTGTTTGCACTTCTTGACTATTGCAGTAATGGATATTTGTACAGTATACTGTGGCCGAGCAATGCTATTAACTGGATCAACTGTTAAGATGAACCAGTTTATCTCTCATCCTAGCTATCATGTGCATTGGTAAAACTCATGTAGTTAGCAAAGAAATGTATTGTTTCTTATTAGCACCTATACAATGGTTGAGTTGGTTCATTGTCAGGAAGAAAACAGTCTGAGAAAATATTGCTAAACCTCTTGTCTTTAACTGTTAGGTACATGTGGGAGAGCTAAAACTTAGGCTGTGCAATGTATCAAAGGTTTTTTTCTGTTTCGCACTCATTTCATTCATTGATTTCATGATGATTTCATGATGAATGATTCAGTAGACCCTACATGATGCCTTTTAAATGTTTAGAATAGCTAACAGGTCCCCTGCTACTTTTGTGCTTGACAGATAACAGAATGGGAGACTGTCACATAACGGGGCAATGCTAAGCAGGTGTAGACTGATTATGCAACAGATTTACTGCAAGGTTACAGTTTGATTCACAAATTCCTCCCTCTGCTGCTCTAAAGTAACCGTGTAGCTGAGTAAAACTTGACCATCGCCACTTTTTCATTGTGCATATGTTTGGAGTAAAACCAGTCACCTTTTCAGAGCTAAATCTGTCTCAGAACTTTGCGAATCTGTCATAGTTTGCTGCCCAAGATTCCAGGGGAAGGGGGTCTCAAAGACACATAAAATACACATAAAATCTGTTGCACTGACTTTGCTAAATGAAAGGCAGCCTGCTTTGCATCTGAGTGTAATTTTCTAATAAATGTCCCCCATTGTCTTTTCACCACAGAGTGACGTGTTACATAGACCAGATGAACGCCTGGTATGACATGCGCACCCACCAGGAAGTGACCAACAGTCGTCTCTTCTCCGAGATCCAGTACTCCCTGGGAACATTTGGCTTAAATGGTCTGGACAGATTGCTGTGCTTCATGATCGTCAAGGAGCTGCAGGTATAGATCAACAAGGCCTGAATCAAACCTATTCTGTGGTTGTATCCTACCACTTACCTTATATTCTAGCCACAAAGGTGGGAGAGGGCTAATATTAATAGATTCTTCCTGGGGAAATTTGCGGCTTGTGTCATTTTGCCAGGATCTGTCCTATGTTCCCATATTGGAGAATTGCAGCAGGCCTTCTAAAGAAGTCACAGGGTGCTCACCTTGAATCTTGATGCACTCCTGACAACACTCTAGGTCTTGATTGGAGCCAGCACACTGCCTAGTAGAAGCTTTAGGTGATATATACTTTCTGAAGGAGCTGACATGCAGAGCAGCTGTTAATCTCCAATAAGACAGTGTGTGAAGTATGTTTTAAAAATCCTAATAGTTGTTTAAAGCATGACTTCAGTCAGATATAAAAAAAAACAAAGTAATGATGCTCCATATCCACTTGAAAACTACATAAAGAACATATGTTATGGCTTTCAAGTGGCACACCAAGATGATGTCTGCAGCTACAGGTATCATGCCAGTATTGTTTTTATAGGAGGTGTTCAGCTTTTTTGTAAAAGCCATCCAAGCAGTTGATTAGCCGCTGGATTGCTTTCACAGGCGGTGAGAGAGGCCCTCATCCCTCCGTTGCCTCTCCGGGTTCTCAGTCCCACCGGAGAACTCAGAACTTAAGCCAGAGGTTCTGCCAGCTTACCACAGAGCCCATGGAGGAACGGAAAGTCTACGATGAGCTTCATGGTATAAAAGACCGGAAGCAACGAGTACTGGCGTCATTTTCGGTTGCCCCGGAAAGTACACGGCGACAATTTTATAAATGTTGAAAGCATTTGATCACACTGATCTAATAGACCATAGATCTCTCCATGTAGATTACCTGTCACTGTCTATTGCTGTCACAAATGATGTTTACATTCCTTGTGACAGTAATAAAAGTGATAAGCAAAATGTAAAGAAACTGTGCAAAAAAAAAAAAAAATGAAATTGAAAACTTTTTTTAAAGCACCCTGTCCCCCTCCCCCCCTCGCTTACGTAAACAGCGATTGCACCACACATGTGAGGTATCGCCATGAACGTTAGAGCAATAATTCTAGCACCAGACCTCCTGTGTGACTCTAAACTGAAGACCTGTAAAGGCTTATAAAGCGTTGCCTAAGAAGATTTTTAAATATCATAGTTTCTCACTATTCCACAATCGTGTGCAGTTTTAAAGCATGACATGTTTGCTATCTATTTGTCGTAACATCATCTTTTATATTTTGCAAACAAAATCAGGTTTTATATTGTGTTTGTGTGCATTTAAAATTCATTAAAGTGTATATTTGCCCAAAACATTGCGTTCGAAAAACATCTGCGCAAATTCCATGTGACAGTAAAACATTGTAAAACCCACCATTTTGTTCTCTAGGGCCTCCGCTAAAAATTATATGTAATGTTTGGGGGTTCTAGGTAAATTTCTAGCAAAAAGTACATATTTTTAAATGTAAACAAAGTCTCAGAAAAGGCCGGGTCTTTAAGTGGATATAAGTTAAAATACCAATAAATTTATTTTGTAATGTAAGTACCTGGACTTGACTTGGTAGAGCTGCTTGGGAGAGGAAGAAGTAACGCAAAGCGCCAGCCAGTTGTGCTGCAGTGAGAGGAGCATGCTAATAGGAGGAGAGAGCATATGACAGGTGAGCTCATCAGTTGCTGTTTCTCCTTTAGCTGTCCATTCACAGGGTGGCAGAGAAACAAGACCATAAGTGAGCACCTTATACTCAACTTACCTGCACCCCCCCACCACTTCAACTCCTCTAAGGCCAGTGAGAATACGTGCCATTTCCATAGCACATGACCTGCTGTGACAGTGTTTGGGACTATGCATTTTTTAAATGTAGAATTTTTAACCAGGTCCTCACAGCTAGCTAAACTGGTTCTCCGTTATTATAGATCTCCATACTGTGACTGTTATTGTTTGTAATCATGGGTAACAATATTTCCCAACCTATATCTAATGAGAATTCCTAACTGTTTTTACAGAATTTTCTCAGACTGTATCAGCGGATGATCCTAAGGGATAAAACAGTCCAGGAAACTCTGAGAGCTCTGCAGAAAGTGGTCAGTCCTCTAAAAGGAATTATAGGTAAGGGATTGTATATGCAGGTCGAGTGCAGCTTTGATACAACTTTACACTCTGGATCAAAGTCTCAACAAAAGTTGCATCAAGGTAGTGCAGGCACCTTTTCAAAATCACTGATTTTTAAAGTCGCATAGATGGGAATGTTTGCCATTGAAATCAGTGGGCTGTGACTTGTCATGTGACTTTTATGTCCAAAGTTGCATGACAAGTTGCACTAGTGGAAACCTTAGCCTTAAACTCATTACTCACATGTAATGAGAATTGAAATGGATCTGTATCCTTCCAAACTTTCAAAAATGTTCCTTTGTACCTCATTTCTATCATATTTGTTCCTCAGCTCCCTCCGCCATTCACAGCAGCTGGGCATGTGCCCATCACAGTGCCATGCAGAAACAACCACGTGGTTCTACACTGTAAAAAATCTGCAGAATGTTGCATTGTAATCCATCTTACAGTTTCTAACAAGCATAACATACTTCCAAAGCCTGCCCCCTCCCCCTCTCTTTCCCTCTCTGGAGAAGCTGCCAGCCAGAACAAGGCTATGAAGACAGGAGGAGATCATGTTCTGTGAAGGATAGGAGGGATGTGGGTGGGGCTGGGCAGGTCTAAGAATGACTGACAACCTTTTTCAGGAAGTGCAAGACCGCTTGGCAAATTCAGATAAAGGTAGATAGCGTTGTTGGTGAAGAACAGGAAGAAGCTGATTTGGCTTAAATAAGACTTTCTAAGCTAAACAATCAGCTAGCCAGAAAATAAATGATATCGAAGATAAAGAGACTTAACATACTATTAATAGGAAAAAAATAATTATTGACTGGGCTTCCACTATGTATGGAATGATTGTTAGACCCAAAAGAGTTGCATCATCTCAAATACCAATGACTTTTAAGTGTTCAAGGTCTAAAGAAAGTGGCAAATTTTTGATGCCCGTGAGCTAAGAACAGGAAAATGGGGCTACGGAGAGCCTCATTTGCATTACCTAAAGTGGACAATTGGAGACTGGAAAAAGTTCTACATGGTACTAAACATGTCTACCCAACAGTGGTGGCCCGTGCATTACGGGCGCCGCCCCCTAACACCTCCGCTGCCCCCCTATCCATGCGCCCGGCCCCTTTCAGGACGCGCATGAAATACAATTGCGGGTATAGGTGAGGGGTGTGTATTTTGAAGCACGTGATTAGAGCCAGAGGCTCTAATAGGCTTCAAAATAGGTTGTGCTCGGGCGCAGAGAGTGCGCCCCGATCCCGCCCAATTGTGTGACCGTAGCAAATTAATTTTCTCTTTTTTCACATGATCGTTCCTCCCTGCCAATCAGGAGACAGGTCTCTGAGACCTGTTTCCTGATTGGCCAAAGCGGCAGGCAATCCTATTGGATGCCTGGCGCTAAGGAAGAAAGCAAGAGGAAACCGCACGGAGGCGCCCGCTGGAACAGGTACCTCCACCGCCGCTGCTCTGCCCACACCCTGGAGGAGAGGACACAGCCAAAGCACAGTAAGTGCCGGACCTCTCGCAGGCAGGACGGGGTGGGGGGGGGGGGTGCTGGGGTGGTCATGAAGTATGTAGGTGGTCATTTGTGACTCAGTCATTTAGAGAAAGTAGACTACTGGTATCTTATCCATTAATAGTCTGTGAAGAGAAAATGTCACTGTCCTGCCCATAATACCCAATCAGATTCTAGCTTTCCATTCTCTGGAGTGAATTAGATTTGTGATTTTTGATTGTGGTGCTAACAATAATAACTGTTTCTCTGCAGCCAACTCTTCTAAAATATATTCATCTGCTATTGCCAAAACCCCAAAGATCTGGACTCCATATCTGGATTCAATAATGAAGGTAAATAAGTCAGTTAATATAACTGATTTGTTCTGTCTTTGTTACATACAGTGCCTTGAAAAAGTATTAATACCCCTTAACATTTTCCACATTTTGTCATGTTACAACCAAAAACTTAAATATATTTTATTGGGATTTTATGTGATAGACCAACACAAAGTGGCACATAATTGTGAAGTGGAAGGAAAATGATAAATGCTTTTCAAAATTTTTTTTTACAGATAAATATCTGAAAAGTGTGACGTGCATTTGTATTCAGCCCCCTTTACTCTGATATTACTAACTAAAATGTAGTGGAACCAATTGCCTTCAGAAGTCACCTAATTAGTAAATAGAGTCCACGTGTGTGTAGTTTAATCTCAGCATAAATACAGCTGTTTGGGGAAGCCCTCAGAGGTTTGTTAGAGAACCTTAGTAAACAAACAGTATCATAAAGGCCAAGGAACACACCAGACAGGTCAGGGATAAAGTTGTGGAGAAGTTTAAAGCAGGGTTAGGTTATAAAAAAAAAATATCCCAAGCTTTCAACCCATCATCCGAAAATGGAAAGAGTATGGCACAACTGCAAACCTATCAAGGCATGGCCGTCCACCTAAACTGACAGGCCGGGCAAGGCGAGCATTAATGGGAGAACTAGCCAAGAGGCCCATGGTAACTCTGGAGAAACTGCAGAGATCCACAGCTCAGGTGGGAGAATCTGTCCACAGGACAACTATTAGTCATGCTCTCCACAAATCTGGCCTTTATGGAAGAGTGGCAAGAAGAAAGCCATTGCTGAAAGAAGGCCGAAATAAGTCCCATTTGCAGTTTGCGAGAAGCCATGTGGGGGACACAGCAAACATGTGCAAGAAGGTCCTCTGGTCAGATGAGACCAAAATTTAACTTTTTGGCCTAAAAGCAAAACGCTATGTGTGGCAGAAAACTTAAACTGCACATTACCCTGAACACACCATCCCCACCATGAAACATGGTGGAGGCAGCATCATGTTGTTGGGATGCCTTTCTTCAGCAGGGACAGGGAAGCTGGTCAGAGTTGATGGGAAGATGGATAGAGCCAAATACAGGGCAATCTTAGAAGAAAACCTGTTGGAGTCTCAAAAGACTTGACAGTGGTGCGGAGGTTCACCTTCCAGCAGGACAACGACCCTAAACATACAGTCAGAGCTACAATGGAATGGTTTCGATCAAAGAATATTCATGTGTTAGAATGGCCCAGTCAAAGTCCAGACCTAAATCCAACTGAGAATCTGTGGCAAGACTTTTGCAACAGAAAATTGCTGTTCACAGACCCTCTCCATCCAATCTGACAGAGCTTGAGCTATTCTACAAAGAAGAATGGGCAAAAATGTCCTCTCTAGATGTGCAAAGCTGGTGTAGAGGCATCCTCAAAAAGACTTGCAGCTGTAATTGCAGTGAAAGGCGGTTCTACAAAGTATTGACTCAGGGGGGCTAAATACAAATGCACGCCACACTTTTAACACCTCTATTTGTTAAAAATTTTGAAACCCATTTATCATTTTCCTTCCACTTCACAATTATGTGCCACTTTGTGTTGGTCTATCACATAAAATTCCAATAAAATACATTTACGTTTTCACCCTGTCTTTCAGGACAGCACCTAGAGAGAGCGCAGCTCCACCCACTTTCCCAGGAAACACTGCAGTCAGTTTCTTTAAAGACCGGTCACTTCCACCATGGCCTCAGTTGTAGTGTTTCCTCTGCCATGGTGGAAGTCCTGCAGGGAACCAGGTGTGCTACACTCTCTCTCCAGGTGGGGGCTGCGATTAGGGCATACCTGTGCAGTGGTGTTATTTATTCAGGCCAGCCCAGCAACCCCCAACCCCCCCCCCCCCTTGGACGGGAGGTGGGGTGCTCCGGTGTTTCATCCTTCAGATCCGGCGAGGGCTGAGGCTGGTAGGGGTCCCGCTCTCTACTAGACCGACTGGTGGGGAGGGGGACAGCATGCTTCACTATTGGAGTGGCAGCTGCAACGTTCCTGTGTCCCATGCCTCCACGCTTTCCAGGTCCTGGGTGGCAAGCGTGTCATTTTCGGCCGGGGGCAGGACTTCCAGCGGTGCACGCAGCTTCCGGTTCCGGCCGCTGGAACACGGGGAGAAGGCGGCCTTCAGGGGGTGTAATTTCTGGTCCTCACAGTGGCGAAAGGACCACGAAAATTCAAATATAAATCAGCCAGATGTCCGCTGGAGCCTCGGCGGGGATAGATCCAGAGGAGCAGACGGTGGTGACAGGAGCCACATACACCAACCAGGCCCAGGTAAGCAGGGGCAGGGGTATATTCCCTCGCTTACTCACCCTGGGGGGCGGCCTGCGTCACTCTCCTTAGGTTACGGCGTTAGTGAGAGGGTGATTTATGCATAGTGACTCTTTAGGGTTTGATTTTGTGGTCACTCTCTTTTTTTGTGTACTTTGAGCTGTGGATGGCAGCAGTGGCTAATGGGTTGGCACTCCGGCCTAGCAGCTTTGGGGGTGTAGGTTCAGCCCCAATAACAGTTCTTTTTTCATGTCTGTTGCAATATGTAATGTTTTGTTATATATTTATATGGTGGGCTGGTGATTTTGGTGTATGAGGGGGGGGAGGGATTCCCCAGATTCAGATGAAGAAGAAGAAGAGAAAGAACCTTCAGCGTCTCGCTACAGATTGTCCCTAGAAGAGGTAGAGGATCTGTTAAAAACCATCTATACCACCCTGAATATTAAAGAAGATAAAACCCAGTTGCCCCTGCCTGACAAGATGTTTCAGGGCTTGGGGGAAGTTAAGTTTCCGGCGCACAAATTTCTGTCTAAGCTGTAAAAGGGGAATGGAAAAACCCTGAAAGGGCCCCCTTTTTATCAACTTAAACGGAGATTTCCATTTGAAGAGGTTAATACGCAAGTTTGGAACAAAAACCTAAACTTGATGCAGCTTTTTCACAAGTTTCACGAAATACAGACTTGGCATTTAAGGACACAGGAGTCCTGAAGGATACCATGGATAAGAGGGCAGATTCTCTATTGAAGAAAGCCTGGGATTCAATGTTGGCCAACTTGAAACCAGCAATGGCATCAACGGTGGTGGCCATGAATCTTTTAACACTGGCTGGAGCAGTTGAAAGGCCATATTGAAGCTGTAACCTCCCGCAAAGATCTGTTGGACACTCTGCCAGTATTGCAAAAAGTGGTAGGATACATGCAGACACCTCTGCAGAATCCGTAAGAATGTCTGCAAGATCCTTGGCCCTAGTAAATTCAGCACGTAGGGCATTATGGGTTAAGTAGTGGTCAGGAGATACTGCCTCAAAGGTATAGCTCTGTGGTCTTCCGTTTGAGTGGGATCTGGTGTTTGGCCCAGATCTTGAAGCCGTGTTAGAGAGAACGGCAGACGAGAAGAAGGCCTTTCCAGTGAAAAAGAAAGTAACCCCTCGGGGTAAGAAATTTTCGTCCTTTCGCCAAACCCAGGAGACAAAGAAGACTGGATACAAAAGACCCTGGAGGTCACAGAGTGGTCGAGGCAAGTTGGGGGTACTATTCCTACCTCCTAACCAAAAATCAGTGACGGTCTTCCCACTGTTAGAGGGAGACTGCAGTCTTTTCTCTCACAGTGGAAGACGGCAACATCTAGTCCATTCTCCTCAAGACAATATCAGAGGGCTATAGACTGGAGTTCTCCCAGTCCCCACCAAGTTGTTTTTACCTAACCCAAGCTCCCCGGGATCAGGAAAAACCTCTAGCAATGACATCTCTGCTTCAAGAGCTTATTCATCAGAAGGTGATCACCCCAGTTCCACGGAAAGGACTAGGGAGGGTGCTATTCGCACGTGTTCCTAGTCAAGAAACCATAAGGAAAATTTTGGTTGATTCTGAACCTGAAGATATTAAACAAATCCATTCGGTACAAGATATGATACAGTTTTTTTGGTGAAGTGTCTTCTAACCGCAGGTTGCTTCTTAGCGTCCATAGACCTCAGAAATATGTACCTTCATGTTCCCATAGCCCCAACATTGCAGAAATATTTGTGGCTATCGGTCAAGATGGGGGGTGTAGGCTCGTACCTACAGTTCAGAGCTCTTCCTTTCGGGCTGTCTTCCTCTCCGAAAATTATTCCTCTAAGAAAATTATGGCTGAGGCCTTCGCACCCCTTAGATTGGGAGGGAATATCGATTTGTTCCATACCTAGACGATCTCCTGATATTTTCCAAGTGAAGGGATCTTTTGTGGAAAGATATAAAAGAGACGGAAAGGCACATAGAGAGTCTGGGCTGGATCATAAACTGGGAAAAGTCAAGCATGATCCCATCGCAGACAATAAAGTTCCTGGGATATACCATCAATTCAGTGCAGGAAAACTGTGCTGGCTGGCAGCCCTCCACTCTGGGAACAAGTGCTGTCTCTGCAACCGCTGTGTTGCATTTTCCTGTGGAGCACTGAGCTGGCTTATAGCCTGGCCCAAATTCAGACCCTCCTTCCGTTGACCTATATGGATGGTGCAAATCTGCCCTGGGCTAGCATAAACTAAATGCATTTATATAGATTTGGCATACATTCTGGACATACCTAGCCAGACTGCTTTCCTTTCCCGGGCACATTCTTCAAAGGCTATACCCCGAATTGGCAGTCTGGCCATATAGCCGTGACTTCCAGCCCTTGCCTCTACAGACATAGGATGGTCAAAACCAGCTCTGGGAGAAAATTCACCCCCCCCCCCTCCCGGTTTTAAACCTTTTGATGTAAAACTTTGACATTATTAGGATACTATATCTATATCTTCACTTGAAGATCTGTTTCCCTCTAAAGTATAGGAGGGACATATGGTGGTACATCTGGTCTGCCTTTTGGAAAACTAAATTCCTCCTGCATTACTCTGAACATCCCTGAAGAAGAGCTTTTGGATTTACTATCTTGAAACGAGTCGTAAGTTCCACAGTTTCTTTCCAACTTCAGGAGGCTCACCTATACACCATATGTTATTTGTCCAGCCTATGTTGTGTCTTGTTCTGTCCATGTGGTCCTAGTTTTAGATTCATGTCAGTGTTTAATGTGTGCGCCTATTTATGCCTTTTTTCTGTACAGAATTGTACCAATAAATTTGTATTCATTGAACTTGCAGTTCCTGGTGCCTGTGTGTAACCTGTCCGTGCATGCCTCAAGTCCCCTTTTTGGAGGGTTTTCTCTCTTGTCTATAAGTTTTGGGATGTTGGCATACACTCACCCCACCACCCCTGTGTTGATCAATTCAGTATAGGAAAAGGTTTTTCTCCCAGAGGAAAAGAGAACAAAGGTCCAAGACGGAGTGAAAAAGATCCAAACAAATCTGCCGTTCATGATCAGGGCAGCCATGTCAGCACTGGGCCTCCTCGCAGTAACAATCCCGGCAGTGCAATGGGCACAGTTCCATTTGAGATACCTCCAGCAGGCAATTTTGAGGAATTGGTCTTAGGGGGAGTCACTGGAGAAATTAATCAGGATTCCCTCTCGGATCCAGAGGAAATGATGGTGGTGGAGGAGACAGACAAACTTTAACAAAGGCCTGCTCTGGACGTACCCAGTAGAAAAGCAGTTCACAACAGACGCAAGTTCTTGGGGTTGGGGCGCCCACTTAGAAGGTCAGATGGCCCAAGGAGCTTGGACAAACAGGGAGGCCAGGAGATCTTTCAATTGTAGAGAACTAAAGGCTATTTTCCTGGGTCTGTGGGCGTTCAAGGACCAGGTTAAGGGCCACCACATTCAGGCGTTGTCCGACAATGCCACGGCAGTGGCCTACATCACTAAACAGGGAGGTACAAGAAGCAGGGTCTTGCTGAGCTCAACTCTTCAGATTCTGACTTGGGCAGAAGACAATCTAGCACCCCTGACAGCGGTGCATCCAAACGGAGACCTGAGTCAAGTAGCAGACGTCTTTGAGCAGAAAAAGAGTGCTAGAATCAGAATGGAGCCTGAATACAGAAGTATTCCAGATGATAGTAGAAAGATGGGGAGCCCCCCAGATCGTTCTATTTGCGTCACAGACCAACGCAAAGGTGGCAGTTTATTTCTCCCTAAACAGGCAGGATCAAGCAGGGGGGCTGAACACACTAGCTCAGCCTTGGGCCTTCCACCTGTGCTACGCTTTCCCCCTTTTTCAGATGATACTCTTGGTACTCAGAAAGCTACAGAAAGAGTCTACAAGTCTAATTTTAGTAGCTCCGCTTTGGCCCAAGAGGGCTTGGTTTTCAACCCTTCAGAAGATGGCGGTGGAACCTCACTGGTTCCTTCCGATACAAGAAGGCCTTCTGAGGCAAACATCCCAATGTAGCTCACCGCAGGCTAGCAGCCTAGTTACAGGAACAAATCCTGAAGAGGTAGAGTTTGTCCGACAAATTCATTTCAACTTTACTGGATAGCAGGAAAAAGGTCACCAGGGATTTATCGGTGGTGTTACAGGGTTTGATGAAAAAACCCTTTGAACCCCCAGAAGAAGCTACGATAAAGTTTTGGTCATTAAAGCTAGCATTATTAGTTGCAGTTAGATCAACTAGGAGGGTCAGCGAACTCCAAGCACTGTCAATCACTGAACCTTTTTTGACTCTTTACGGATCGGGTAGTCCTAAGGACAGACCCGGGATTTTTACCAAAAGTTTCCTCTGTGTTCCATAGATCACAAGAAATAATTCTTCCAACTTTTTGCCCAACACCAGCCTGTCCTAAAGAAAGGTTGTTTCATAGCATGGATGTAAGAAGATGCCTGTTGCAATCTCAAGATCACAAAGGAATTCAGATCATCGAATTCTCTGTTCATTCTGTTCTCAGGGCTGCATAAAGGGTGCGGTGCCTCTAAAAACATCATAGGAAGATGGCTGCGTATGGCCACCACTGAAGCCTATAAGGCGGCAGAAGTAGAACCCTCCCGCAGGGGTAGTGGCCCATTCAACCTGGGCCGTGGCAACATTATGGGCAGAAAGAGAGCTGGTGCTTCACCAGAACAAATCTGCAAGGTGGCCACGTGGACAAGTTTTTCCACTTTCACCTGCCACAGGTTGGTCTCAGCGGCAGAGCAATTGTTCGGCAGGAAGGTCCTGCAGGTTGTGATCCCACCCTAGAGTAAGTACTCTCTTATCTACAGGTGCTGTCCTGAAAGGTGTGGTGAGAAAACCTTAGACTCACCGGTAACTGTATTTCTAGGAGTCTTTCAGGACAGCACCTATGACCCTCCCTTGATTGTGATTTAAAATGTGGTGTTATTGCTATGTTCTGCTTATATAATTTCAACATGGCTGGAGGTACTTGATAACAACTGGGGCCATGGTGGAAATTACCGGTCTTTAAAGAAACTGACTGCAATGTTTCCTGGGAAAGTGGGTGGAGCTGCGCTCTCTCCAGGTGCTGTCCTGAAAGACTCCTAGACTTCCCAGTAACAGTATTTCTAACTAAGGTTTTTGGTTGTAACGTGACAAAATGTGGAAAATTTCAAGGAATATGAATATTCTTTCAAGGCGCTGTACATACAGTATATGTGAATGATCTGACTTTCTTATATGATATTCTGCTTAGTCTTGTGATCCAGGCACCCCTACCATACAGCACTGCCAAGTCCTGCAATGTCGTAAGAACACCTTGATGAAACACACATCGCCAATGGCAGAGAGCGCTGATCGGAGTGTTCTGGCGGAGGAGAGGGGGGTGGGTGTTCCGTTCCCCTGTCAGAACACAAAAGCTCAGTAGGGGAGATTGCTGGACTAACCTTGCATGGTTAGTACAGCGGCTCCGCCCGGAGCTGTCAGTTTTTTTCGCGCAACCCCGCGGGTAGTGTGTACCAGACTTTTGAAGCTGGTTGATTACCATGCACAGCTGCACCAGATTCTGAGTGCTCCAGTTTTAGTACATCTCCCCTGAATGTTATCAGAAGTAGAATAATACAGATCCATCTTGCACTGTTTAGGCAGACCTTGGCTTTCTTGTGTTGTTACAGGTTGGTCAGATGCAGATTCTCCGGCAGAAGATTGCTAATGAGTTAAACTATTCCTGCAAGTTTGACTCCAAACACCTGGCCGCAGCTCTGGACAACTTCAATGAGTAAGATAAAAGATTTTATTACTAAGCTTCACCTGATTGACCCCTTATGGTCATTTTAAGCGAAACCCCCCTATGCTTTACAGAAAGGGAGTGCGGCCATCTTAACCCCCGTTTGATCTGCATTTGACATGATGCTGTCAATGTGATCAGCTATGACACCAGCTATTTGATGGCTTGACAATTTGCTTGAGAGCTAACATGAGCACAATGGCAACGGTTACAGTTACATTCAAGGCATGCCATGAATGATAATTGTTTTGGGACCAGTTAGAGTGGATCTAAACCTATCGATTTTAGCAGTTATATTCCCACATTCTCGGAATGCTAACTGTCACATTTGCTTGTGCTCTCAACCGAACTGTCAAATCATTAAATGGCTGGTGTCATAACTGATCACATGTGCAGCACCATGGCTGTTGCAAATGAAAGAGTGGCTAATATGGTCACTGAAAAGGATAGGATGGTTTGAGTCCTCTTTAAATTGGTGGGTGTAATTCCACTTTAAGACCCCTTTCACCCTGAGGCAGTTTACAGGCGTTTTTACACTAAAAATAGTGCAAATAAAGCGCCTGTAAACTGCCTCTCCTGTGTCCCTTTTGCGAAAGCCCGAGTGCATTCACACTGGGGCGGTGTGCTTGCAGGACAAGAAATAAGTCCTGCAAGCAGCTTATTTGGGGTGGTGCGTTGAGTGGTGATACACCACTCCTACACCGCCCCCTCCATTGAAATCAATCGGCAGCGCTTCCGAAGCAGCTCAACAGCTCTTCCGAAGTGCGGCACACCGGCACTTTTAACCCATTGTGGGGGGTTAAAAGTGCCCCACTCCCACCTGCATAGCGCCGCTATAACAGCGGAAACGCTCAGCTGAAAGTAGCACCCTAAAGCGAAACTAAATTCTAAAAGGAAAAAAACTGGGGGCAGGCAGGTTCTTTATTGCAGAAGAGACATGGCAATGTCTCTTCTGCAAGAAAATAAACCACCTTTCTTGCTCACAGTATTCTGTAGAATGTACACTGAGCTGCACATGCGCAGCTCAGTCTACATTCAGGCACAGTGCCCATGTGTCAGGATAAATTACACTCCTGCACATGCATGGGTATGACGTCATCACACATCGGCCAATCAAGATGGCCAAAGACTAACACCGGAGAAAGCTGGGGAGAAGAAGCCAGCAAGGGGCCGTTGAAGCAGAGGAAAGTATTTTAGAGTTTAGTTCCACTTTAAAGTAAGCCCGTGCTGGGAGAAATAAATAGGCAGCCAACGTTTACCTCCTTTAACTACCTAATTAAGTTGCTTGGCTGTTATTCTGCTGCCTTTATATTTGTTGGGAAGGTTGGACCAATCTGTCAAAGTTGAACTGTAAGACACCCCTGACACAAACAGACACCCTCCAGCTAAACCTTCTCAAGGCGAGAGTCAGTGGGCCAGGTTGGATATTTCCAGTTGATCCCTATTTTCTACCAAGGCAGGCTGTAGAGAACAGTTCATTGTTGGAATTTACTTTGAGTTTAACCACTTCACCTCCGGAAGAATTTCCCACTTTAGGACCAGAGCACTTTTTGCGATTCGGCGCTGCGTCGATTTAACTGACAATTGCATGTTCATGCGACCTTGTACCCAAACAAAATTTGCGTCCTTTTTTTCCCAGAAATAGAGCTTTCTTTTGGTGGCATTTGATCACCTCTGCGTCATTTCTGATCACCGCTATAAACAAAAGAAGAGTGACCATTTTGCAAAAAAAATCCAAATTTCTTACTTTTTGCTAAAATTCAAATCCAAAAAAAAAAATATAAAAAAACATTTTTTTTCACCGGTTTTGGCCGATTTATATTCTTCCTCATATTTGTGATAAAAAAAAATCGCAATCAGCTTTTATTGATTGGTTTGCGCAAAAGTGGCCGCGTTTACGGATGATGAGAATTAATTTCTGGGGTTTTTATTTATTTTTTACTAGTAATGGCGGCGATCTGCGATTTTTAGCGGTACTGCGATATTGGGGCGGATATGTCGGACATTTTTGACACTTTTTTGGGACCAATGACATTTTATTCAGTGATCAGAAATTTAAATGTCCACTGATTACTGTATAAATGTCATTGGCAGGGAAGGGGCTAACCTGCAGGAGGAGATCTAGGGGTTAACTGTGTTCCCTGGGTGCGTTCTTACTGTGGGAGGGTTGGGCTACCATGGGCATGAGAGATCTAACTGATCCCAGTGACAGGGATCAGTAGATCTCCCATGCCCGCACTGTCAGAATGGGGAACCGCCGTGTTTACATCGGTGGTGCCCTGTTCTTTGCCTGTGGCCGCTCATCGTGGCTGGCCGGCAGACATCGGGTCCGCCCAAGCCACTGGCACACTACTCCACTCCTCCTAGCGGCCATTCACAGATCGCCGTCTTTTTACGGCAATTCGCGGCCAGCGTCCACACTGTCGCCTTAAATAGACTGTAGGCAGTGTGGAACTGGTTAAAGTGATTGTAAAGTGTTTTTTCTTTTTTTTTTTTAAATAACAAACATGTTGTACTTCCCTCCTCTGTGCAGTTGGTTTTGCACAGAGCAGCCCGGATCCTCCTCTTCTCGGGTCCCTCTTCTGCTCTACTGGCCCCTCCCTCCCCACAGCCAGCAGCTTCCTATAGGGGCACCGAGCCGTGGATCCATTCACACACAGAGCCCCAAAACTGATCCACCTCCTCCCTCCCCCAATTTCACTGCCACCGCTATCAAAGTCAGTTAGCCAATCAGGAGTGTCAAAGACGGCCAAGGGAATCATGGACATCGCTGGAGAGATGGGGCTCAGGTAAGTAATTGGGGTGTGCTGGGGAGGCTACTACACAGAGAATGTTTTTTATCTTAATGCATTAAGATAAAAAACCTTCTGCCTTTACAACTCCTTTTAATTCTACAGCATACTAAGACATCTTAGACCATTGTATGCTTCAAGTCTTGTGGGAACAGTTTGGTGAAGGCCATTTTCTGTTTCAGCATGACTGTGCCCCTTTGTACAAAGCCAACTTTATAAAGACACGGTGTGATGAGTTTGGTGTAGAGCCATGATCTCTACCCTAATAACCTTTGGAAAGAATTGTAATGAATAATTGCTAGCCAAATCTTCCCTCTTGATATCACTACCTGACCTCACAAATGTTCCTTTGGCTGAATGAGCACAAATTCCTAAGGATACATCCCAAGATAATTTGGAAAGCCTCCCAGGAAAGTGGAGGGTTGGTGTAGTCATAAAGAGTTTGTACAACTCCATACCAGTGGTAATGTCTTGGAAATGGAATGTCCAACAAGCCGATTATAGATAGATCTATGCATGAGAAAAACAGTGCTGCGCCACTGCTTTCCAATAATGCTTTTACATATACACCGGTGATTAATAATACAATACAATATTCCAATATGATAATAAATGAATGTATCAAATGGTAAAAATGGTAATGACATAAACACACACCCATGTTGAACTAGATGAACCAGTGCTTTTATTCAACCTTACCAACTATATACATTATATAATACATGTTAAACAACAGATGGTGACAGTTCTCTTTTGTCCATTCCAGAGCCATACTGTCAGATATAAAAGCTCATTACCTGGATCCATCTCTGCCTTGCCCTAAGGAGGACAACAGTCTACTGTATGAGATCACAGCCTACCTGGAGGCTGCCGGCACTCACAACCCTCTGAACAAAGTAACACATTCCTTCTTTTCATGACCATCTAAGATGCGCTGTAGCTTAGCCATCCCTGTACTACCATGTTTCACGCCCTTCATTACCAGGCCATTTTTCAGTTTTTATATATACACACAGTGGATATAAAAAGTCTACACGACCCTGTTAAAGTGGTTGTTAACTCTTCACAACCACTTTAACCTACGAGTAAGCTTATAATAAGGCTTACTTGTAGTTACTGAGAATATCTCCTAAACTTGCACTGTTTAGGAGATATTCTTTGTATCCATACGTGCCGACCTCATCGGCACATGCACAGTGAAGAAACAGCCCGAGTGTGCCGTTTGTTCACTGAGTGTGCCACTACCGACGGCTCCCGCTGGAGCCCGTGCTGTGATTGGCTGGAGCTGCGAACCCGGAAGCAGCATGTCGCCAGTCAAAGCCGTATTCTGGGACTGCTGCAACAGCTTCGTTCCAAGGTAAGTACTTCATAATGAGCTAGAATGTGATGCCCACTACTAGCTCATTTATGCCTTTCTCTTGCAGGGTTTTTTTTTCCTTCGTTTTTGTACGGGGGGTTACAACCACTTTAAAATTTCAGGTTTCTGTGATATAAATAAAAAATGAGACAAAGATAAATAATTTCAGAACATTTTCCACCTTTTAATGTGACCTATAAACTGTACATCCTAATTGAAAAACAAACTGAAATCTTTGAAAAACTAAAATAATTATAACTGGGGACGTAGCTTTGTTCAGAATTAAGCAATCACATTCAAACTCATGTTAAATAGGAGTCAATACACAACTGCCATCATTTTAAAGTGCCTCTGATTAACTTCAAATAAAGTTCAGCTGTTCTAGTAGGTCTTTCCTGACATTTTCTTAGTCACATCCTACAGCAAAAGCCATGGTCCGCAGAGAGCTTCCAAAGCATCAGAGGGATCTCGTTGTTAAAAGGTATCAGTCAGGAGAAGGGTACAAAAGAGTTTCCAAGGCATTCGATTTGCCGTGGAACACAGTGAAGACCGTCGTCATCAAGGGGAGAAATTATGGCACAACAGTGACATTACCAGCATTAGAACTGGACGTCCCTCCAAAATTGATGAAAAGACGAGAAGAAAACTGGTCAGGGAGGCTGCCAAGAGGCCTACAGCAACATTAACCACTGCCTTACTGGGCACTTAAACCCCCACCCCCCCTCCTGCCCGGACCAATTTTCAGTTTTCAGCGCTGTCACTATTTGAATGACAATTGCGCAGTCGTGCGACGTTGTACCCACACAAAATTGGCGTCCTTTTTTTCCCACAAATAGAGCTTTCTTTTGGTGGTATTTGATCACCTCTGCGGTTTTTATTTTTATAAACAAAAAAAGAGCGAGAATTTTGAAACATTTTTTTTACTTTTTGCTATAATAAATATCCAAAAATAAAAAACAAATTTATTCATCAGTTTAAGCCGATATATATTCTTCTACATATTTTTGGTAAAAAAAAATCGCAATCGGCGTATATTGATTGGGTTGCACAACAGTTATAGCGACTACAAACTATGGACATATGGTTTATGGCGTTTTTATTTTATTTATTTTACTGGTAATGGCGGCGATCTGCAATTTTTATCGGGACTACGATATTGCGGCGAACTTGTCTGACGTTTTTAACACTTTTTTTGGGACCAATGACATTTATACAGCGATGAGAGCTAAAAATAGACACTGATTACTGTTTAAATGTCATTGGCAGGGAAGGGGTCAGTGAAGAGGTTAAATGTGTTCCCTGTATGTGTTCTAACTGTGGGGGGCGGGGCTAACAGGGGCATAACAGAGCTAACTGTTCCCGATCACAGGGATCAGTAGTTCTGCCATGCCCCCACAGAATGGGTAAACTGCCGTGTTTACATCAGCGGTTCCCCGTTCTGGCTCTCTGTGACCAGATTGCGGGTCTCTGGCGGACATCGAGTCCGCCTGACCCGCGGCGCTGAGAGCGTGCCTGGCATGAGCCAAAGGGGAGGACGTCTATTGACGGCCTCCCGTAAATTTAGGTCAGCGATGTAACTGTCAATCGGCTATGGCGCAGATACAAAGAGGTTAAAGGAGCTGCAGGAATATCAGGAAAGTACTGGCTGTGTGGTACATGTGACAACAATCTCCCGTATTCTTCATATGTCTGGGCTATGGGGTAACGTGGACAGATGGAAAACTTTTCTTTCGAAGAAAAACATCCAAGCCCAGCTAAATTTTGCAGAAATACATCTGAAGTCTCCCAAAAGCATGTGGCAAAATGTGTTCAAACCAAGGTTGAACTTTTTGGCCATAATTCCCAAAGATATGTTTGACGCAAAAACAACACTGCACATCACCAGAAGAAACACCATACCCACCGTGAAGGATGGTGGTGGCAGCAGCATCATGCTTTGGGGCCGTTTTTCTTCAGCTGGAACAGGGGCCTTAGTCAAGGTAAAGGGAATTATGAACGGTTCTAAATACCAGTCAATATTGTCACAAAACCTTCAGGCTTCTGCTAGAAAGCTGAACATGAAGAGGAACTTCATCTTTCAGCATGACAACGACCCAAAGCATACATCCAAATCACCAAAGGAATGGCTTCACCAGAAGAGGATTAAAGTTTTGGAATGGCCCAGCCAGAGCCCAGACCTGAATCCGATTGAAAATCTGTAAGGTGATCTGAAGAGAGCTGTGCTCAGGAGATGCCCTCGCAATCTGACAGATTTGGAGCGTTTTTGAAAAGAAGAGTGGGCAAATATTGCCAAGTCAAGATGTGCCATTCTGATAGACTCATACCAAAAAGAGTGCTGTAATAAAATCAAAAGGTTCTTCAACAAAGTATTAGTTTAAGGTTGTGCACACTTGTGCAACCATATTATTATTTTTTTTTTTTTATATTTACTTCCCTCCACTTAAAAGATTTCAGTTTAGTTACAGTCAACTGAGTTGTACAGTTTATAGGTCACATTAAAGGTGAAAAACATTCTGAAATGATTTATCTTTGTCTCATTTTTTTACATGACAGAAACCTGACAATTTAACAGGGGTGTGTAGACTTTTTATATCCACTGTAATTGTCAGTCAAAGTATCGCAGCACTAAAAACTGGAAAAAATATATGAAAAGTTATATATATTTTAGACCAAGGTTTCTTTTAGTGGTATTTAATAAGCTCTGAGGTTTTTAATTTTTTTTTTTTTTTACTATATAAAGGAAAAAAGACCAAAAACTTTTAAAAAAGAAAAACTGTTTTCCTTGCTTTCTGTTTAAAAAACATTGCAAATAAAAATGCCAGGACAGTATGAAAACCCCCAAAATGACCCCATTTTGGAAAGTCGACATCCCAAGGTGATATCATTTTTGGAAATGAGGGCGTTAAAATATAGCACTTGGTAATCGTGCATTAGGCACATTATAGCTCAAAGGAGAAGTATAGCCAAAGCCTTAGCAATCCGTTATGCACTCCTGTGACCCATTTTTAGCCTGCTGTCGGCTGACGTCACAGACGGTCCAGGCACTGATAAGATCGCGACCATATGGTCGGGATCCACCCAGATGCCTGGACCGGCAGCTGGCACAGTCTCTCAGCAAGCCACCTGTACGTGCTGCCAGAACAATAGGGGGAAGCGGACCATCTGTATATGCATAGTGACCAACCATAAGAGGTTAAAGAGGACCCGTCGCTTGTGAAATGTCTATTTGTTTTTTCCATTTGATGCATGTTATGAAATGTACAATCCCACTCAATTAACTGGCAATGTTTATCTTTAGAGCTGCCTTTTTCATAGATGCCGCTTGACTCTTGGCTTTTTTGTCTGTTTAATATTACAGATTTATGTCACCACGAAGCAGCTTTCTTTTTTCCCCATCACCAACTTCCTCTTTCTCATTACCCAGTTACCCAAGCTTCAGTATACCAAGAACTTAGGTACTGTATTGCACTGTTTTGGAGTAGCTGCTTTTATATACAGTATAGTATTGCTTAGGTGGATAGCTTGTATCCCTTTTGCTTGGTCTACTAGCCATTTTTATTATAAAGGCTGAACTCCACCTTACATATATGTGGGCTGTGTTATCTGCCAAAGAATCTTTTATTCTGTTCAGCCAATTTGTGATTTAGGCACAACTTATAGACAGCCTAGCCAGGCAGAAGACACCTCTATTTTCGGCTCCCAGTATCACCTGTCCATCCCCAGCCTGCTTATTACAGGACTGACCTTGATTATCACACAGGAGCCTCATTCTCCTGCAGCTTTAAAGGGTAACTCTGCTTCCGTGGGAAAAAAAGCAAATAAAAAAATAATAATATAGGACATACAATCGCTACAAAAGTCATAATCTAAGTCGTAATTTAATGTTAACGGAGAAGTAAAGCCAAATCTATTTTGGCTGTACTTCTATGGATCACAGGAGTGCAGTTCATTCTGCACTCCTGTGACCCGTTTTCAACCTACAGTGGGCTAAAGCCCGCTGCCGGCTGACGTCACAGAGCCGGTCCAGGCTCTGAAAAGACACCACAAGAAGAGAGGTTGGGGTACACTAGGAGTATTATAATACCAAAACCATGTCCCAAACACAGATAGATGTCCTGCCCACTAACCAAGCATACATGGAGATACAAAAAAAAACATCTGCATATAGGGGGGAGTAAAGCTCCTACCATGGACAGCTAGGTGGTTAATTAGGCAGAAACTGGAATAATGGAGTGGTTTAAATGCTTGTGTTTATTGAAAATAACAATAGAAAAGAGTTTAAAAACTAAATACAGTAATTGCACACGGCATATAAAAAAACCCCTACACCTTTTATATTAAAAATCATGGTCACATTAAAACAAGTCAGGACTGTGGGACAATGGTTGCTGCTAGTGTCGGTGTGAAAGTCAGCGTGGGGATAGAGAAGTAACTCCTCTAAGTAGTAGCAACACTAGCACTTGCAGCCTGCATGAACCCCAAAATTACTTAATGGATCCAAGCTGCTGTAATGTGTTATGCACAAATTGCCTATAAGTGAAAAGAACTGAAAAAAGTCCCAGAGTAAAAAATTGGGCAATACCTCAAACATAACATCTGCATGCAAAAATATGGTATCCCAAAAATAAAGGCGCAATTGTCAACATGTGCAGCAGGATAAGAACAGTGACGCTTGTCAAACTTCCAGAGGGATGAACAGGTGGAATAGAAGGACGGACAGTCTTACCCTACTAAGATGGATCCGCCAATCCGGACTCTGGCATTCATCTTATTGTCTCCATGAGAGATGTGTAGTGAAACGTCCTTGGCGGCTTCAGCTCCTAGAATCCCTGAGTAATCAAAAAAAAAAAACAGGGATTCACCCTGCTCTGGCTGGCTGGCTGCCACCCTGCTGTGGGTGGGTGGCTCGCTGGCTGGCACCCTGCTTTGGGTGGGTGGCTGGCACCCTGCTGTGGGTAGCTTTCTGGCTGACTAACTGCTGTGGGTGGCTTGCTGGCTGGCACCTTGCTGTGGGTGGATGGGTGTGTGGCTGCTGGCTGGCACCTTGCTGTGGGTGGGTGGCTGCTGGCTGGCACCTTGCTGTGGGTGGCTGGCCTCAGTGACCTGGCACCTTACTGTGGGTGGGTGACTGGCTGCTGGCTGGCCAGCCGGCTGGCGTGTCCGTCCGAGTGTCGAGGCGAGGTACTGAGACCGAGGCCTGTCAGACTCAGAATGTTAGGCACAGTACGCGTGGAGGGGTAATGACATTGTGTGATTGTGTCGCGCGCCCCTGCACACTGGGTCTGCAGGCCTCTGGGCCCCAAAAAGATGCCCACGGAGACCAATATCAGTAACATTGGTCTATTTTGCGACCGATTTTTCAGAAATTGCTGATATCAACCTGCAATAATCGGCCGTACAGATAATCGGCCGATCCCTACTTTAAAGGTGAACTTGGCATTTAAAAAAAAATTTAAAAATCTTGTCAATTGTGAGGGTTCCACCATAGTTTTAGTACTGCTATGTGGTATGGGAAGCATTATTATTACCGTGGGTACAATACTTGTGTAAAAAGAAAAAATGATAAATGCACATTTTATACCTGCAAAATATGTGCATTCAATTTTTTTTTCTTAAAGTATAACTAAAGGCAAGACTTTTTTTTTTTTTTTTCCGTTTTAGATAGAGTGAAGAGGGATTAGAACACTTGTCATTTGTTATTGCTGTCTGTGACACCGTTCAGGATATTCACCCTATTGTCTCCTGTTTACCATTAGCAGTGAAAGAAAATAACCAATTTTGAGTTGTCCCCAGAAAAGTAAAATTCCCTTAACCCCCTGGCGGTATTCCCGAGTGTGGCTCGGGGTGAATTTTCTGTATCAAGAGTGGTAACCCTGAGCCACACTCGGGATTGCATTGCTGGATCCAGGCAGCGTTACTTACCTTGTCCCCTGGATCCAGCGATGTCGTCCGGGGGGGGGGGGGG
>BLSH010549800.1:652316-665511 GCA_018402905.1 Glandirana rugosa
TTATATTATTTATTGATATTTATTAATAGTTTTTATTATCGTATTATCATTATTTTACATAAGTTATTACATTAGTTTAGTTTTTGTGACTTTAAACGAGTCAACGTCTTAACAGCGACAGCAGTGAAAGTCACAGACTACTTTTTAAAGGGGTTTTTAGTCATGGTGAGTTAAGACGTTTACTAAGAATAAATGATAGCCACAAAAGATCGACATCCCCTTTGTCCCTAGTGCTTTGCCCAGTGCCCTGCATGCACTTTTATATTATATATGCCATTCTTTCTGCCTGGAAACTTGAGAATGTCCATGGCAACCAAAAAGCGCCCCTTTACATCAAAAACGGTTTTGATCAGCTAGAAAACACCGATAGTAAATAAGAATCATTTGCAGAATTGAGTGGTACTGATTTTTGGGGAAATTTTTCATCAGACACTGAAAGTGACGACAGCGACAATTCTGCAACTGAGCAAATTTCAGTGTTTTTGATTTGATTACATTATTGAATACATTTTATTACTATTATGCTATTATTTTTGATAATTATTTATAGTTATTTATTATATTATAATTTTATGATTTTGTGTTTCAAACTTTATCATACCCGGGATGTCTACTACACTCTTGTTTGGATAGATTTAAGTGAGTTATTCCTAATAATTACAGGCCTACAATATAAAATGCCAAATTTCTATGCAAAACAGCTTTTAGAAGCAAAAATCTGACATAATCACATCACCAGGGAGGTTAATATGCAGGGATTTCCTCTCACTTTCTGTTTGCCTATGGGACAGGAAGTGAAGGGAAATCTCTGCAATGGGTCACAGTTTGTGAAAAAAAAAAATCTGACGGGGTTATAACCCTCCCTTACTCTATCCAAAATGAAAAAAATGTTTTGCCTATAGTTCTACTTTAAAGTAGGGATCGGCCGATATGCTTTTTTCCGTGCAGATAGGATACCGATATTTCTGGCACCGCTCCTGCCAATAGCTGATATTATGGACCGATGTTTTGTACATTTAAACTTTTCAAAAACAACAAAAATCGACTGCAAAACTCTGCACAAATGTGGTGTAAACAGATAATGTAATGTTTATTAAAATTATAGACATTAAAGCGGTAGTAAACCCGCCTAAAAAGAAAAAAAAAACCTGCAAGACAATAGCATAGCATAATGTGTTAGTATGCATCGCATACTAACACATTATGAAATACTTACCTTAGAACGAGGCACCCACCGCCCGACACGGTCAGCGCTGAGTGAGCTGGCTTGATGGTCCTCTTCTTTCTTCTGGGTACGTGGCTCTGGCGTGCGCGCGGGAGATCTTCGTTCCGGCAGCCAGCTCCGATTTTTCGGGTCATCAGAGCGCATATGCAGCCAACGTCAGAGGCTACATGAAGGGTGAATATCTCCTAAACCATGTAGGTTTAGGATATATTCATTTTACCTACAGATAAGCTTTATTATAGGCTTACCTGGTAGGTAAACATCGTACTGAGGGATTTACTACCACTTTAAAGGCTTCTTCTTAACACCATACCTGCATGAAAAATGATGGGAGCTGTGGGTGGCTGGCTGGCACCCTGCTGTGGGTGGCTGGCTGGCACCCTGCTGTGGGTGGCTTGCTGGCCTGGCACCCTACTGTGGGTGGCTGGCTGGCCTGGCACCTTGCTGTGGGTGGGTAACTGCTCGCTGGCACCTTGCTGGGGGTGGGTGGCTGCTGGCTGGCCTCAGTGGCCTGGCACCTTACTGTGGGTGGGTGGCTGGCTGCTGGCTGGCGTGTCCGTCCCAGTGTCGAGGCGAGGGACTGAGACTGAGGCCTGTTAGCCCCAGTACACGCGGAGGGTTAATGATGTTGTGTGCGCATGTCATGCACCCCTGCACACTAGGTCTGTAGGCCTCTGGGTCCCAAAATGATGGCCACAGCCGCGGAGACCAATATTGGTAACATCAGTTTATCTTGCGACCGATACCGATTTTTCAGAAATTGCTGATATCGGCCTGCAATAATCAGCTGTACCAATAATCGGTCGATCCCTACTTTAAAGTTGAACTTGGCATTAAAACGAAAATCCTGTCATTTATGAGGGCCCCACCAGTTTTAGTACTGCTATGTGGTATGGGAAGCATTTACTGTTCCTCTTCAGCGTTCCTGTTTTACTTCTGAAGTCAGAGTGCTTGTTAGGGCAACCTGACAACCAGCCAGTGTGATGCCCTTCCCTCACCATGATATAAGCATGCCTGCTCATGTGTCTGCTGTGCAATGTGATTGGTTAGTCTTTAGCATAACCCATGTGCCTTAGTACCAAAACTGGGAGCTGTCTGACATTTAATATGAGTCCACTTATTGCACTGAATATAAAATAAAAAGGAGCTGCGCTTGCCCTAATATTTAAAATGCAATCCCACTATATAAGTAATATATTCAAATTCATATATGACCATGTGCTATCCTATGTGCAAATACAAAGATATATGTAACCATGCCTTTTAAAAGGGCAAATGTCCATAAAGTGCAACCCACAATTTAAATCAAAATGTAATAGTATAAATAAATGTGCAACACAGATGTTACTGTAAATTGTCTTGTTATAAAGTGACTTGTGCTCCATGCAAATTTCACTCCAGGTTTCTCCAGCTCATGTCACCACCTGTGTCCCCACCAGGGGCCAACCTCACCAATAGCTGTTGACCTACGAAGTATATACTAAGGAAGGTCAATATGCGCTTGTTGTCACAGACCCACTGTAAAGCTTATTTAGACCATCTTCCAGAGACCAATGTTTCCCAAGTTCATGCCGCACATAAAGAAGAGGAAGCCAAAGAATACTACTGGTAGCATAATACAGTTTATTAAAACCACCAAATATAAGAAATTACACTCACAGCATAGGGTGCCTCCCCTGGCACCCAGAATGATCTACCAAAGAGCTTATTCAGGCAACCACCACTGATCCCATCCACATAGGAGCCGACATGCATTCCAATGAACGGAAGTGACTTAATAGCCCAACACCTACGTGTTTCGTGACATCCAAGACGTCCTCAGGAGGCGACTAATTGCACTGCATGGCAGATTCATTCGCAGCTCTCTCACTATCAGGATGTTATCCAGGTGCATGCAGCCCTTTCTGGCTGGTATTCGGGTAATAAGGCACTTAATAAGCGTCAAAATTTGAGTGCACCAAAAGCCGGGGGATCCTTTTTTGCTAAACTAAAGCCATTCTCTTGAGTAGCGTAGTCCTATATAGGCGCAGGGGCGGAGGGTGGGGGCTTCCACTGCAGCCTAGCAATAAGAAGAATTGAGGATTTGGTGAAAGGCCCCAACCTGTATAAACCAGCAGTTGATACTTCTGTCTCTACCACATAGGTATGGCCTGCAGGAAGCCAGCAGACGCCATTGACTGGCCACCACTAGTCCTGGGTTTACTGACGTTGCTGAAACAATTCCACTCCCGGTACACAGAGCAGTTCCTTGCCCTTATTGGGCAGTTTATTCGCTCTTCCATGGAGCAGAGCACAAGGTGAGCGCAAGCACATTCATTCATGTTGGATTGTCTTTTCTCCCTATAAAAGTCAATAGTAATGCAAGCAGCTTCAAGCAGCTAAGAAGGAATTCAGAAGCATCCCAAGCTGATTTCAAGTGCAAGATAAATTGTTCTGCATTTGCCACTCTTCCCCTCCACTCAACCAAGAGTCCATTAATAGTTTATATAAATCGTATAGTGTTTGTTGTCCTTGATAACCTGGGTGAGTCTGAAGTTACATTATTTGGATGGAATGACTTCTGTTTTTGGGTTCCAGCCAGAAGATTCCAGAGATGCCAGCAGATGTAGTTGGTGCACTTATGTTTCTGGAAGATTATGTTCACTATACTAAGCTGCCCAGGAGGGTAAGTAGATTTAGTGTCTGCATCATTGTCTCATATTTTTTATATATATATATATATATATATATATATATATATATATATACCTGTATACATATTTTTGGACCAGGATTCATCTGAATCTTGAGTAATCTGACCAGCAAAAATTCTAAAGTAAAGCTGACATTTGATCAATTTTCAAATAAAGAACTGCTGCCACATGTATGACAAGGCACCCCTCCTCTCTGGTGCTGAGGTCAGACATTAGTCCATGCCCAAACGCAACACAACCTCCGCATACAGAAAACAATAGGTTACGGCCATGTTCAGAAACCTTCAAGCTTTTAATCCAAAACGTTGGCAAGTTTACAGCAAAAGACTTCAGAATTCCCTAACACACTTCACAAAGCAGCTCTTACTAATAAACCTTATCATTAAGCACTGCCTTATGAAAGGCATTCTAAAGTCTTTTGCAGTCATCTTGCCAATTTAAAGTTGGCGAGTTTCTGAACATGGCCATACCAGATTGTGTTTTGTATGTTGAAGTTAACTTTATTCAGAGGCTTTTGTTGAAGTGAAACAGTCATTGTGCAGCACTACTAAACCGGAGGCAGGGCTTGCATAGGCATTAAGCAAATATGGCTGCCCCCATGTACATGTTTACAGTTTGTATACAGAAAATAGGTTTAAATATATAAAAATTAATCCGTTGGATCACATGGACATATTAAAACTAAAAAAGCAGCTTTTGCTTCAACACTTTCTTCTAGTTTGTAGCGATCTCTTGCAGTTCCTTTCTGCCAGTAGATGTCTTCAGTTTTTCAGGTTCAATGTGGGTCCGCATCAATTCAGTCCACTTCCTCTGAGCCCTGGCTGTTATGGACACGTCCCTGTGGAAGATGTTGTCATGCAACCTGGGAAACAACTCTTACAGAGCAAAACATCACCATAGGATGTATAAATGATTCCTTTTAAATTCAGACCCCATCCCATACCTAACAAATCATGTGACCTGCTAGTTAGTGCAAAAGTGAAAAATAGAATGTGCCACTGGGAAAGGCACATCAATTTATATGCAGAGCAGCAATCAAATAATCAAAAGACTGCAGAGAGATGGCTACATGTTGTTTGAGCTAGTGAAATGGCCCATACACACAATCAGAAAGTCATACGAAAAATCACGCTTTCGAAGCGATCGTACGATAATCGGATCGTTTAGTAAACAGCTTTCGGGAGATGACCATGACAGTTCATCCGATATTATGCAATGGGGCAAGCATGAAAAATTTTCCCGTACAATACCAGATCTTATGATTTTCTTGTAATCAGTACAGTTGTCGTTGGAAAATATAATACAAATACAATACAACACATTACATCACTTCCAAATTTTTCTTCTGTCGTACAAAAATGTTCATCACTTTAGTAAACTCTTAATTTTCGATATGAGACTAGCATGCAAAAAAAAAAACAGACGATCATTCATCTGATGATCTCATCATGTGTAGCAGGCAAATGGTTTGTTCAGCTCCAACGAGCCTTCCTGCAGTTCCAGTGCTAGATTTGTCAACAAATTCAGACATTGAGTTAAAAATCACAAACTCTCATTGTTGTACTCTGGTGCTTCCCTAAGTAGTGACCCATGGGGTGAGATTTAGGCTGACACCAATATACTGTAACTATGAAGTATGTTTGTATTACTTATTGTGAAAAGCACTGGAAAGAAATCCTCACTAATGCAGCATATTATAGATTCTTAAAGCAGACCTTCAGTCATTTTTTCATCTTTCCATCTATTAAATCTTCTGCCCTAACTTTGGAGAGTAAAACATTTTTTTCTGCCAGTAAATACCTTATACAGCCCACTTCCTGTTTCTTGTCTGGTCATTAGCCTAGGCTTTTGACGTCATGCACAGCTCTCTCTCTCACTCTTGTGAGAGTTTTCTAGGAAGGGAGGGGGGATGAGTCATAAGAGGGCCAATGATACCTGCAGAGCTGGAGGAGTGCCTCTGTGTGTCTGTGTAAATCCAGGAAGTGAACGGGCAGCAGCTTCAGCTGCCCACAGTTAAAATGAATTCAACCAGACTCGGTGGAGAGAGATTTCTGTAGCTTATTTGGCAAGTACAGAATCACAGTATATATGAAATAATATGCAAAAGTGTTTGGAGGGAAGCTTCAGAATGGCAAAGATGTTTTTTTTTATTACAAACTATGTGAGCAGACTGCAGTTCCTCTCTAAGAAAGACATACTCCTTGCTCATTACATTGCATTGGTAAATTCTCTTTTTGAATATGCAGTTCAGTTTTGGGCACCAGCTCACAAATGGGTACTTATGGAATTGGATACAGTACAGAGAAGTACAACTAAATCATTAGGGGGCTTGGAATTCTTTGCTGCAAGGCTGGTTTCACACAGGCTGTCCGATCAGGTCCACCTGTCGGTTTTTTAGGCAGACCTGATCGGACCATCTATAGCTCTCTATGGAGCGGCGGATGTCGGCGGACCCACCGGCATCAGATCCTGTCCGCCAAAAACATTGGATTAGATGACAGTCGAATGGAAATGGACAGGCGGTCCATTTCCATCTGACAGCCCAATAGAGAACAGCGGAGCTGTGTCCGGTCTGCATAGTGGAGCGGGCACAGACCTGTCACCCGCCTGCTCACCAGGGAGATCCCCAGCTGAGAAGGCGGGTGCAGACTATGGAGAACGCCTATGTGAAACCAGCCTAAGAGAGGGGAAATGCTAGTTCTAGCAGAATCTGGATGACGAAAAGGGCTGGATGTGTTTCTAAATGCACAAAATGCTCTGAAGTGAAAGTAAGTGATGGGAAATCTTCCTTACAGGAAAATGGAAAGTCGTAAGAAAAAAATAAATAAAAAGGCTCTGAACCTTTTCCCACCCTTCAAAACATAAAAATATGCCTGGAGTTGAGCTTTAAAGTGTAACTAAAGCCATTTTTTCCCAGATATTGTGAGAATGGTTAAAACCCCTATCAGGCTCTATGTGTCCCATTGGGGAGATTTCCCTTTACTTCAGACATGCAAAAAGAGAGTGAAAATATCTCAAAAGTGAAGGGAAGTTCTTTCTTAAGCTGGCCATAGATCAATACTTAAATGTGTAAAAACAAGTAGATTCCACCATCCACACAAGTGAGGTGGATGGAGAAATCCTCCCCACCTGGACACTATATTCTAACAGCAAGGCTCAGTGTTGTCAGAATACACTAATCAGTGGCTGCAACTGCTCATCGACAAAAATCTTCCAACTTGTCCATTCAACAGAAGTTGATCTAACGATTGAATAGGGATGACCACACACGGATCGAAATTTGGTCAGAACCTGCTGAACCGGCCACATTTTGATGCCTCTCTGTCCACCTTTTGACAGTTGCCACCGGAATATGTGTCCTCAATGGAAGATTTTTCCTGTTCTCCTGTTTCAGTGTCTGTTGTGACTTTTTGGATTTTCCATTTCCATCACTTTTAGGGCCGATTCACACTGTGGGTTCCCGCATCGCATGTCCCCCCGGAGGCAGTTCACCCTGCCAAATGCGAACTGTGGGGAATGTCAATACAACGTTAATGACACCCCCAAATCAGTGCGAACTGCAAACTCGCACAGGAATCGGATCGCATGGTGTGTACCACCATGCGATCCGATTCTGACCCTGCACAAAAAAAATGGTCCTGTGCGAGTTTGCTCTGATTGCAATGTGAATTCAGGCATACGATCTCTATGGCTGAATTTGCATCTCACATAGATCGCATATGACTCACAGCAGAGATCGGGGCAGTGTGAACCAGCCCTCAGGCTCATTGCCAATGGTCAGTGCGACAGATAGAGAGGGTGAAACTCCCCAGCAAGGACACACAGTGATAAATACCCAAGAGGGTTTCTCACCCCTCACCTCTCTCTCCAAATTGCAAAAACCTTTTGGCTTTATATAAACGTTAAAGGAAACCTTTACTGAAAGACACATGAGGACTGCCATTGCCAATCTCCATCTGATGATACTGATTTACTGGCCTGGAACCAACTATGCATATTAGGAAAGTCAGACTTCCTTATTTGCATGTTTGATCCAAGAATGAATAGACAGTATTAAAGAGACCACTTGTACATTGTAAAAAAAAAAACAGTGTTTCTCTTACGTTCACTGACAGACGCAGATCCTACTAGGAGTTAACTAGGCAAAAAGAAAGAAAGCAAGCTGGCCCCTCCCAGGGGGCCGTCCTCTCTCTCCCATATAACCCCCCTGCTCTGCTCAGCATATCAGTTTTAATATGCCTAGTGCAAGGAGTTGACCTGGCTCCCTTATGGGATCTGCGGTTCAGATTTTTTACTACCGCTTTTTTTCTTTTTTCAAGCTGATGAAGACTGCTATCAAGAAGCCGGCTGGGGCACAGAGGATCTCTGGCATCCTGCATTCTCCCCAGCACAGCCGACAGATGCGAGCTAGTCCTATGCTGAGGCGGGACCCGCCGCATCGTGCAGGTGGCCAGTGGGTGACCCCTACTTACGCCCGGTGACCGGACTTGGTGCCTGTCCAGGGGCTTGGCCGGCAGCATCACTTTCCGGATGGGAAGGAAGGTCTGCGACCGGGTGGCTACCCTCTACGCCCATCGGAGTGGTGAGTGACCCCCTCTTCCCCCCTGGGGTGCGAAGGGGGGGGCTGGGCGTACTGTGGCGTTTATAGGCCGACCGGTGGAGCGTGGTCGCTGGGTTGGTGTCCTCTGGGTGTCCTGCCCCCCTCCTCCCCATCTCCTCCGCTCCGCACCCTGTGTCAGAAAACGCTTTTGTTCGTTTTTTTGCCGCCATTTTGCGGCGAACCGCCACCATTTTGCCGTAGTCGCGTCCATTTTGCTGAGGGTTTCCCTCTAGTGTTAGTGGCGGCCATTTTCGTGTAGTCGCGCCTGTACACAGGCTGTTTGGCCTCTTGTGGATGATCTCGGCGGCCATTTTAGATGTCCCTGGGCAATGTAAAACGTGCTGCTGCCGTTTTGCTTTCCTTTTCAGTGGAACAGCGGCGCTTCTTTCTGGCGGTCCTGGGTTATGCACTCCTGCTGGGAGCAGCTCTGTGGCACAAAACAGCAAGTATAGCTGGGCCTTCCCTGGGGTGCGGTAGCGGTGGGTGCAGTCCTCCTGGGGTCTCCCTGGCATTGTGGGGCGGTGGTGGGGCTGCATAGTGGGGGTGTCAGTTCATTTTTCTTTCACCAAAGACTGACTGTCATTTTCGGTGGTGCGATGGCAGATGATCCTGCAGGACCTTCTGAGGAGGAATCGGCGGCAGCGCAGCCTGCGCTGGGGGCACTGGTGTCCTTGGATCAGTTGCGGGCAGTGTTTGGGGAATTTCTTCCCCGTGTGGGGCCGAGCAAAAAAACGCCCGCCTCCCCCTTGTTCCTCTGGGGAAGATTCGGAACCCGAAATGGCGTCGGGGGTCACAGGGACCCCCGTGGAGCTCTCAGAGGGTGAGCTGATACCCTCAGACAACGAAGAGGACCAGGGGGCCTTAGTTGCGCGTGAAAAGGCGCTGGTATCCGCACTGATATCTGGGATCCGTGCGTCCTTGGGACTGGACCAGGCAGGGGAGTCGCAGACGTCCGCATATGTTTGCGGGTCTGCTAGACTGCCCAGATCGCCTAAGACTTATCCCTATGATACTTTTTTTTTGACCATCTGGTCTACCAGGAATGGCAGCATCCGCAGAATTCCTTCGCCTTGCCTAAACGCTTCGCTATACGCTATCCTTTTGAGGATAGTTTCGTAAAGAAGTGGGCGACTCCCTCGGTGGACCCTCCGGTGGCTCGCCTGAACAAGGCGATGACCATTCCATTAGAAGGGTCTCCCTCCTTTAAGGACCCAGCCAATAGGAGGCAGTGTCCAAGGCACTCTTCCTGTTAGCAGGTTCAGCCATGCGGCCGGCCTTGGCGTCTGCCATGGCGGCACAATATTTGCCTGACGGTTTGGCAGGGCTGCGAGATGATTTGGACTGTGGCAGGACGCTGGAAGTGTCACAAAAGGCAGACCATTTGTTTCAGGGTGTTCGGTACCTGTGTGATGCATCTCTGGACCTGCTTCCCATGTAGTCTAAGATGTATGTTTTTGCAGTCATTATCAGACGAGTTCTCTGGTTACGGTCGTGGTCGGGTGACCACGCGTCTAAGAAAGGTCTTGCAGACCTTCCCTTTCAGGGTGGACGTCTCTTTGGGCCACAGTTGGATGAAATCATCAAGGATTTCACTGGTGGGAAGAGTACTTTTTTTTCGGAGCCCAGACGGCGAGAGTTTCGCTGCAAGCAAGGGCCTGTCTCTTCGGGTCAGAAGAGGTTTTTTCGTGCCCCTGGCACAGCGGGCAAGGGCTCGAGGCCCGGCAAGCCTAACGCAGGGGCCGGGAAGTGTCCTTGGCAACGCAAGAACGAAAAGACAGAGGACAAGCCCTCCTCTGCATGATGGGTTACCCCCACCCGACCATCGGGTGGGGGGGGCGTCTTCTGGGGTTCGCAGACAGGTGGACTGCCCGCATTTCCGACCGTTGGGTGCAGGAAGTGGTGTCCTCCGGGTACAGGATAGAGTTCAGCACTCTACCCCCAGACAGGTTCTTCCCAGCGAATTCAAGACTCCCTCAGGGGCGTCGAGAGGCACTCTTAAGGGCTGTTCAGGCACTCTCCGACCAGGGGGTGATAGTGCCAGTACCTCAGTTGGAGAGGTTTCACAGTTTCTACTCGAACCTATTTGTGGTCTCCAAAAAAAGGGGGGGGGGATGTCAGGCCAGTTCTAGACCTGCAGGCGCTAAACCTCTTTGTGAGAGCGCGGAAATTTCAGATGGAGTCCATCCGGTCGGTCGTGGCCGCCCTGCACCAAAGGGAGTTCATGGCGTCTTTGGATATCAGGGACGCGTATCTCCACGTCCACATTTGTCCCCGACACCAGCACTTTCTGCGCTTTGCGGTGGGAGACCATCACTACCAGTTTGTGGCTCTTCCATTCGGACTGGCCTCGGCTCCCCAGGTGTTCACCAAGCTAGTAGCCCCGATGCTGGCACTATTGCGGCAGAGGGGCATTGCGGTGGTAGCATACCTCGACGACCTGCTCCTGAGAGCAGAGTCTGCTTCGGCTCTGGAGGAGAACATGGCTATCACCATAACCTTGTTACAGGACTTCGGCTGGCTGATCAATCTGCAGAAGTCGACATTGACACCGTCCTGTCGCCTGGAATATCTGGGCCTGACCCTGGACATGGCACAGGCAAAGGTGTTCCTGCCTCCGGCCAAGTTACTGACTCTGCAAGCAGCGGTGCGAACCCTGCTGTCACACCGGTGGTCTTACTTACGGTTTTGTATGCGGGTGTTGGGGCTCGTGGTTTCAGCCTTCGAGGTGGTCCCTTATGCCCAGAGTCACGCTCGGCTCCTTCAACGAGCGATTCTGTCGCAGTGGGACAAGTCCCCACTGTCCCTAGACCAGTTGATCAGATTTGGACTCTCAGACCAGAGGGTCCTTGACATGGTGGCTTCGGGCCCCAGCTCTGACGTTGGGGAAGTCCTTTCTTCCCCTGACTTGGTCAATAGTCATGACGGACACCAGCCTATCGGGCTGGGGGGGGGGGGAGTCCTGGGACAGTTGTCTGCACAGGGACGTTGGTCAGCGCAGGAATCTCGCCTTCCGATCAATGTGCTGGAACTGAGGGCGATCAGACTCTGCTTCTCCCACTGGACGGAGAGACTGCACGACCTCCCGGTTCATGTTCAGTCGGAAAATGCCACGGCAGTGGCGTATGTGAACCATCAGGGCGGAACGGGGAGCTCGGCAGCAGCTGCGGAAGCAGCTCTCATTCTGTGTTGGGCAGAACTTCAGGTGCCGGCAATCTCCGCCATTTATATTCCGGGCATAGAAAATTGGCAGGCGGACTTTCTCAGTTGCCAGACACTAAATCAGGGGGAGTGGTCCCTACATCCAGAGGTGTTCAGCCAGATTTGCCACAAGTGGGGCACGCCAGATGTGGACCTCATGGCGTCTCGGTTCAACCACAAAGTGAAAAACTTTGTGTGCAGGACGAGAGATCCGTTGGCGGTCGCCACGGACGCACTGGTAGCGCCTTGGGGTCAGTACCGTCTTCTGTATGCCTATCCTTCCATCAAGCTTCTACTGTGGCTACTGCGCAGGGTGGAAGCGGAGGGGATTCCGATGATCCTGGTGGCTCCGGATTGGTCTCGGCGTCCTTGGTACGCCAACGTGGTGCGAATGGTGGCAGATGTTCCCTGGCGTCTTCCGCTGCGCGAAGATCTGTTGTCTCAGGGACCCATCTTGCACCCTGCTTTACCTTCTCTGGCTTTGACGGCTTGGCTATTGAGTCCCAGGTGCTGAGGGATCGGGGTGTCGCTGAATCCGTGATCCCTACTATGCTGAAAGTGTGCAAGTGTACTTCGCGCAAGATCTATCATCGCACCTGGAAGGCCTATATTGCCTGGTGTGAGGCGGGAGGTTTTAACCCCCTCTCTTATGTTGTGTCCAGGGTCCTGACTTTTTTGCAGCAGGGCCTGGATAAAAAATTGGCTTTGAGTACTCTCAAGGGTCAGATTTCGGCTCTGGAGATTCTCTTTCAGCGGCCTTTGGCGTCACATTCGTTGATTCGTACATTTGTACAAGGTGTGCGCCACGTGGCTCCTCAGGTGCGTTTTTTTTTTTTTTTAAAGAAATGTTTCCTTTTAATGTCCTTCATATATCTTGCTTAACCACTTCCTGCCCAGTCTATAGCAGATTGACGGCCAGGAAGTGGTTGTGATATCCTGACATGACGTCCAGTGGGATAACAAGCCGGGCGCGTGCCCGTGGGGGCACACAGCACGGTGATTGGTGGTGCAGTGTGTCATTCTACGCTGCATCTCCGATCTTGGTAAAGAGCCTCTAATGGGAGCTCTTCCCCACGTGATCAGCTGTGTCCAATCACAGCTGACCACGGTGGAAAACAGGAAAAGCCGTGTATCGGCTCTTCCTCTACTAGCGCTGACAGATGCGAGTAAAGGAGAGGGATGGCAATCACTGCCCATTAGGGATTGCACTCTGTGCCAATCAGTGATCCCTGCCCGTGCCTCCTGATCAGTACTGCCAAACAGTGCCATCCATCAGTGCCACCTATGAGTGCCCATCAATGCTGCAGATCAGTGCCACCTATCAGTGCCTGTCAGTGCTGCTTATTAGTGCCCATAAGTGCCTCATCATCAGTGCCAATCAGTACTGCCTCATCAGTGAAGGAGAAAACGTACTAATTTACAACGTTTTTTAACAGAAACAAAGAAAACCTTTTTTTTTTTTTTTTTTTTTTTTAAAAA
>BLSH010549800.1:692683-705329 GCA_018402905.1 Glandirana rugosa
TACTTTAGTAAAGTGTAGGGGAAACAGGGATCACCAAACGGGTCTCGGGACGTACGTGAAAATATAATATATACAGTAAGAAAGACGGACCTTTGTACTCTTACAGGTACCGTTGGTTTTTCGCAGGGAAATGCAGTTTTCACAAAAAACTAGTCGATCTTTTGTCGCTATCATTTATTCTTAGTAAACGTCTTAACTCACTATGACTAAAAACCCCTTTAAATAGTAGTCTGTGACTTTCACTGCTGTCGCTGTTAAGACGTTTAGCGAGAGCACTGAAAGCTGAAAATTGGTCTGGTTAGGAAGGGGGTTTAAGTGCCCAGTGGTCAACCTCCCTGGCGGTATGATTATTTCAGATTTTTGGTGCTGAAAGCGGTACATTATTTTGCATAGAAATTTGGTGTTTTTATTGTAGGCCTGTAATTCTTAGGAATAACTCACTTAAATCTGTCCAAACAAGAGTCTAGTAGACATCCCGGGTATGAAAAAGTTTGAAACATGAAATCATAAATTATAATATAATAAATAATTAAAAATAATTATCAAAAATAATAACGTAATAGTAATAAAATGTATTCAATAATGTAATCAAACCAAAAACACTGAAATTTGCTCATTTGCAGAATTGTCGCTGTCGTCACTTTCAGTTTCTGATGATAAATTTCCCCAAAAATCAGTATCACTCAATTCTGCAAATGATTCTTATTTACTATCGGTGTTTTCTAGCTGATCAGAAACCACTTTTGACGTAAAGGGATGCTTTTTGGTTGCCATGGACATTCTCAAGTTCCCAGGCAGAAAGAATGACATTTATAATATAAAAGTGCATGCAGGGCACTGGGCAAACCACTAGGGACAAAGGGGATGTGAAATGATTTCATACAGTAATGTAATCTTACAGATTACAGTGTACTGTATGTATTGTGTGTGTTTTACCTTTTGAATTTCCCGCCCGGCTACGCCCCCGTGCGACGCGACGCTTGCAGGGAACGGAGCCCGGCACACAGAGGCATCGGGCGGAGGACACAGCCTGCAGAGACGGCGGGGGACATCGCTGGATCCAGGGGACAAGGTGAGTAATGCTGCCTGGATCCAGCAATGCGATCCCGAGTGTGGCTCGGGGGTTACCGCTAATGGTACTGAAAATTCACCCCCAGCCACACTCGGGAATACCGCCAAACAGGTTAAACAACAAAGGACATACTTTGTTTCTTCAAGACACTAGCCAGTGTCTCCTTTCTAACTCTGTGTAGCCGACTACCAAAGGCACTTTATGGCCGGCTGACTTTAGCAGAACAGGTCCCTTGTTAAGCAATAAGGACAGAAGCTGGACTCTGTTTTTCAAGGCACTCTCCAGTGTCCCCTTTCTAGCTGGCACACCCAACTAAGCTGATATGAGGGCAGGGGAAATTCTAGCACACAGTCTCAAACATCCTCTCACACCATGTCCTTGGACAGTCGATAGCCATTTCTCTGCCAACCTCCAAGCGACCCTTTGCCACTGCAGTATCAGACCGAATCCAAGGACGTCCTCCCTCTGTCAGCTTTCAAAGAACTGTGGGTTGCAGCTTCAGCCTCCTGGATAGGCTCTCGGGCCTAGCAGCCGGCAGCCTCCTGGATAGGCTCTCGGGCCTAGCAGCCGGCAACCTCCTGGATAGGCTCTCGGGCCTAGCAGCCAGGAGCTAAACATGCGCCCCACCCCTCAGGCTTGGGTGGGCTGGGACTCCTCACCTTGAGCCCATGTGCTCCCTTTTATATGAAGGTGTTCACCCAAGATGCAGTGGGGCACCACTCCCCTGTTAGCTGGTCAGAACCACCTCCAAATACACCTGCTGTTACTGGCTGGGGTTTTCTCCCTCTGTCCAATAGGGACCCATACTATTTGACAGGGTAAAACATTCTCCAGACCACATGAATCAGCACCAGAGCACACTGAGCAGACCTTACTCAAATCAAGGCTCTCTGATAAGCAGACAGCACATAAATGTACCTGTCAGCTCTCCTGTTAAGCAGAGAGAGCCAAAAACTATATACACTCACTAGTACCCAAACTAGGAGGGCGCTACACATATTCATAAGTATAAATTAATAGATCAGAGATATTTCCTTTCTTTGCTTGGCTCAACTGAGCTGAGTCTCTGTTTGTGTTGTGTCTCTCCATTGCAGTGTAAATAAAAATAAAAAAGCACCCTTTATTGATCTGGACTTACTGTCTCATCTGAAAGCTCTTGTTTAACCACTTCAGCCCCGGAAGAATTTCCCAGTTTAGGACCAGAGCACTTTTTGCGATTCGGCACTGCGTCGCTTTAACTGACAATTACGCGGTCGTGCAACGTTGTACCCAAACAAAATGTGCGTCCTTTTTTTCCCACAAATAGAGCTTTCTTTTGGTGGTATTTGATCCCCTCTGTGTCATTTCTGATCGTCGCTATAAACAAAAGAAGAGCGACAATTTTGCAAAAAAAAACAAATTTCTTACTTTTTGCTAAAATTCAAATCCAAAAAAAATATATAAAAAATCATTTTTTTTCACGGTTTTGGCTGATTTATATTCTTCCTCATATTTGTGATAAAAATCACAATCGTAGTTTATTGATTGGTTTGCACAAAAGTGGCAGCGTTTACGGATGATGAGAATTAATTTCTGGGGTTTTTATTATTTTTTTTTTTTTTACTAGTAATGGCGGCGATCTGCGATTTTTAGCGGTACTGCGATATTGCAGCGGACATGTCGGACATTTTTGACACTTTTTTGGGACCAATGACATTTATACAGCAATCAGAAATGTAAATGTCCACTGATTACTGTGTAAATGTCATTGGCAGTGAAGGGGTTAACCTGGGGGGAGAGCTAGGGGTTAACTGTGTTCCCTGGGTGTGTTCTTACTGTGGGGGGGTTGGGCTACCATGGGCATGAGAGATCTAACTGATCCCAGTGACAGGGATCAGTAGATCTCCCATGCCCGCACTGTCAGAATGGGGAACCGCCATGTTTACATTGGCGGTTCCCCGTTCTTTGCCAGTGGCCGCTCATCGCGGCTCGCCGGCAGACCCCTCAGGAGTGCGGCAGCGCGCCCCCTAGCGGCCATTCGCAGATCGCCGTCTTTTTTACGGCGATTCGAGGAATACATCCACACTGCCGCCGTGAATACAGGCAGTGGGGAAGTGGTTAAAGACTCCCTAATTTGGTTGAACACAAGAGGCGGTTTACCACTGACGGTCAGCGCTTTCTGTGTGAAAGAAGCCTAACTCTCAGTTCTGGATGTCACTGATCACTTTGATCCCCAGGCTATGACCTGACAATCATGCAGGCAGGAGGCTTCAATGACAGAAATAGCCTGCAGATAAACACTGCCACCTTGAGGCTGCACTGCCATCAGCTTTTGGGTCCATTCACACCAGCCCTGCATTACTGAGCAGCAGCTGGTGCTCATTGCACTGCAGGCAGTGCTGATGTGCCGATCCTGGCGCATCACACTGTTCACTTTTTTTTTTTAGGTGAGGGCAGTGGCCATTTGTACTGTTGGAATACTGGTGAGGGAAGGCACTGGGCACCTTTGCTGCCATTGTGCTGTAATGCTGCATGTCCAGTGCAACCCTGTGCCTTTAAATAAGGGTGGGCTCCCTCCAGGTTCGCCTGCCTTCTACCTATCCATTATAATGAATGTGCTTCCACTGTGGAGGCTCTCAAAAATCAGAGTTAGAACTGCGGATAATACTGAGGTACCACAAAGTGGTTCTGCAGCTTATACGTGTACTAGCAAATGTGTGCAAACGAAACCCCTTTTTTTTAACGCATACTGTTAGGATACTCCGGTTGGTTGCAGGCTGGTTGGTAACTTGAGTTGGGAATTTATTTGGTTTTGTTTGACATGCGTCCTTCCATATGCTCCTTGCCTCAAAGGCCAGGTATAGGTGGGGGCAGTGGCCATGTGTTTGTATCTATGCATTAATGACCTCTGGCTATGAAGGGGTTCATGAACGATGTTCCCAAGCTATTATAGAACATTCAGCAACAATCAGTTGACAAAACAATTTAATTTGTAAAATTAACATCTTTCTGTTAAATTATGCTTTTTATATACATTTTTTTCCAGAATATAAAATATAAAAACAATGCACTTACAATACATGTGTAATATTACTGTACAAAAATATAGAACTTCAGTGAAGTGCTTTAATCATTGGTGATGTCGAACATTGAATGTTATTACACCATCAGGAATTGTCCAAATAAAATAAGCCATTAATGTACAACATCTAGGTAAATTAAACCCATTTACAGTTCAGTCCAGTACAGAACCCCAGCAATTCACAAAGGCCAAGTAAAAGAGACAGAATGGGATAGCACAGGTGAAAAAGAAGGCGTTGGTTTGCTTGTTGATTCCCAGGCACAATACCGGCTACAGGAGCCAGCAGTAAAAATGAAAATGATCTACAATGCACAGAGTTCCTCCAGGAAAGAGTTCTCCTCTTTATGATTACTTATAGATAGGGTCACCTCGTGAAGTACAGCCTTCCGCTCATTAAGGTAAAACCAATGCCCATACCAGTCAGTCCAGGCCTTCTGTTAATCTAAGTTAAAAGTTGTAAATATCTGTTAATTCTGCCAGTGGAACCATTGAATAGGCACAATGATAGGGTGACAACAACTTCCTTTTTTTTGGTAAATACTACAGTGGTGGCTGCTATAGCTGCTTAGATGTTGGCACCATTGGTTGCCTCTATTGGTAATCATGCCTATCTCTGCCTACAGCCCTATAGATTGATGACAGAATGTTCTATCTGCAGGAGTTTAGGAAAATTATGTCCAGTTCTCTCCTTCCCCCATGTTGTTCTCCAGCACGGTCTACCAGGGTGCAGGACAAACCCAGCTGCATTTACCATTAAAAGAGCTACGTTACATTTCTTTTTAGATATTTAACATACACACTTGCCTTCAAAATGCCTGATTATGACTTGAAAAAAAAACATATAGGCTTTACATGGACTTTATCTTCTAGGGAAAAAATGAGGGCTTCACGAAATCTGAGCCCTTATCAGAAATCAGTTGTGCTGAAAAGTGAAGAAGTTGCTGTAACTCTTCATTTCTAGAATATATATATTTATATGTCACTTTTCTCCTTGGAGACTCAAAACATTTTATCTGCTAATATTCAGGCAGCCATCTTTGGCACACTCTTAGCAGAATATACCAGGGCCAATTTACCTATAAGCAGATAGTTTCCTGTCAGGGACTTGAATCAAAGACCCCAGTGCTGCAAGACAGGGGTGCTAACCACTAGGCCACTCTGCTGCCCTTTAATCATCCCTGTCAATACCTCCCCTTACAACCAGGCTATTTTAGCATTGGCTAAATTCAGATAAATAACCCAAATGTCATACAACCCTTGACTCTCCCTGTAAATTAATGAGCTGGAATATGTAAATCACTGAACAGACACTCTGCAAACAGTACTCACCACACACTTTACTATTGCTACTCAACCTGACTGTACCATAACCATTTTTCAATCATTTTTTCCAATTCTTCCACACACTTGCTTTCCCTTTCATTTCAGTGCAAAATAAGGCACACAATGGAGTCTGCTCTGATCAGCAGAGGATCGTTAAGCTTGTCCCCTGCTGATCAGAGCCGACCAAGACTGATGTCACATCCATGTCTGTTCAGTTTCCGCCTGGTAGACATGGACAGACCCCTGTCAGCTCTATGGGCGGCCGGGTGTAAACGGAGTCTGCTGCCTGTTTACATCAGGCTACCTCCGATCCAAGCTGAAAAATGAAAAACGATGCAGTCCTTTTTTTTTTTCCAGACCTGGACAGACCCGAAGGTAGGCAGGTGTATATGGACACATATCCGTTTACATCCACCTCTCTGTAGGGCTCCATGGAGCCTCTAATAAGGTCTGCATGAAAAACTGACAGGCAGATCGAATTGATCGAAAGTGTGAACGGGGCTTAAAACGAGTTTGCTGAGTTCCCAATTTTCAGTGTGATTGGACAAGGAGGTACCAATCATAATCTGCTTGAAAATACCACCATAAACTTGTGCTCATGGAATGACTGGATGAATGAACAATCGATCAATTGGATTGGTTCTTTCTTAGAGAACCTCTCTAAATTATGAGGCATGGTGGTGGCAAACGGTGCTACTTGGCCCCCAGACAATGGCAAAGTGGTCACTACAGAAGCCAGACACAAATCACAAAGACATTGGCATTGATTTACTAGAACTGGAGAGTGCAAAATCTTGTGCACCTCTGCATAGAAACCAATCAGCTTCCAGGTTTCTTTGTCAAAGATTAATTGAACAAGGTAATGTTAGAAGCTGATTGGCTACCATGTACAGCTGCACCAGATTTTGCACTCTGCAATTTTAGTAACTCAACCCTATTGTATAAGGTACAAGTAAGGCTTGAAAACATCCCCCTGCACTATAGCACTAATGGAAATAAATAATATACATTGGGCATGATCTAGCTAATAGTAGAAGTTACATTCAACTGGACTTGTGTAATGTTGAACGTTCTAGATATACCATGACCTGACAAACTTTCACAGATATTGGACATGGCCACGAGAAGCAGCAAGAAAAAAAAAACGGTTGTTTTTAGAAAACAAGTAGATCCAATGTAATATGTTAAGCATACTAATGCAGAAACTGCTTGAATGACAGATAATATGCTACAACGTGCCAACAAAGGCAAGCTTATTTGTCCATTATAGGTGCCCACAGTCAATGGCTTGGGAGCTGCATACAGCTCTCAGCTACCTTTCATGTAGCTCCCAACAGCCTCATAGCAGATCTTGAACACTTTCTGTACCAGCATTTCTCAACCTTTTTTACCTTAGAAGACCACTTTAAATTGTTTTCAGGTCTCTGTGAACCCCTGTTAAACCAATTCCTTTGGGGTCAATGGAAAAAATGCCTCTTACTTTGGTCAGTTGGAAGAATGACCCCCCACAGTGGTGTCCAGAAAGCCACCCTTACAGATAGCTAAAAAGATCATTGGCATCATGCCACTGACTTTGCCAAGTGGTGTTGGACCTGAAACTGTACAGACACCATCAGATGGGAAATCAATTAGCCAAGGGTGAAATGAAGCAAATAATAATAATCCTCAGAAAAAATGCAGACAGTCACAATGTTAGTGTTCCCTCAAATTGTTAGTCAGCAGAGAGCTCCCTTACATTGGTGGTAATTGAGAAATGTCCCTTATATTAGTGGTTAGGGGGGCAGAATGCTTCTTACATTGGTAGCCAGTGGAGAAGAACTCCTTACAAAGGTGGTCAGTGGGAAATATGTCCCTTACGTTGGTGGTTAGTAAGCAGAAACTCCCTTACACTTGAGGTCAGTGGGAAGAATGCTTCTTACATTGGTGGTCAGTGGGAAGAATGCCTTTTACATTGGCAGTCAGTGGAGAACAACTGCCTTACATTGGTAGTCATTGAGAAAAATATCTGTGACAATGGTTGGTCAGTGAGAAAAATGTCAATGACACTGGTGGTCAGTGGACAGAATGTCCTTTACATTGGCAATGAAGAAGGACCGTCTTACATTGGTGGCCATTGAGACGAATATTTGTTACATTGGTGACCTGTGGGAAGAATGTCCTTTACACTGGTTGTCAATGGGAAGAATGTCCCTTATATTGGTGGTCAGTGGGAACAATGTCCTTTACATTGGCAGTCAGTGGAGAAGAACGCCTTACATTGATGGTCATTGAGAAGACTATTCATTACATTGATGGTCAATGGGAAAAAATGTCCCTTACATTAGTAGTAATTGAAGAAGGACCGCCTTACATTGGTGGCCATTGAGAAGAATATTTGTTACAATGGTGGTCTGTGGGAAGAATGTCCCTTACATTGGCAGTAAGTGGAGAAGGACCCCCTTACATTGATGGTCAGTGGGAGGAATGTCCCCTAAAAACCAATGGTGTCAGTGGTTATTTACCTGAGAGGCATAAATGAAGGCTCAAGGAACCCCAAACAATCTCTGGAGGTTGAGAAAGGCTGCACTAAGCTATAGCAATCATCATGTGCCATAACAGACAATTTTATCAAAAACAGAAGCCAAAGAGCGCCGAAAATGACAGTCAAGTGCCAATTATAAATAACAATTATGGTTATAGCAAATAACACATGCATTATAGCTCAGTGAACTTAGGCTATTGTAAACTATGCAAAGTGTCACATGGAGGGCAGAAGAGCACTTCAGTAATCTCCATTAGATGCTAGGTAGAAAATCCAGTTGAAAAGGATTTCATCATTTCTTCCAGGTCTCTTATATATTCCAATTTCAACCTTATCTTTATACTGGCACTCCCTGTAAAACTGTGTATGCAACCTTTTTAACAATTTTGCTGCCCCTTTTTCTTACTCATGATGGCCAGTTGTTATTTCTGAATGATGACTACAAGAGAAGGTTTGGGGTCTCTGGTGAAGAGTATGTAACTGATAGTACTAAGTAACCTGTTTCTTATCCCACTCAGGCTGCACTGTCAGTTTATGCAGCTAAAGGAAAGGTAGAAAACCAAGTTCTGTATTTCAAATGAAAACTTCAGGAATGCTGTGGCCAGTATCTTATCCAGGAACTGACCCAAAAATACTGTTCGGTTCATAAGAAGTTTGTCTCTATCGAAACGGTAAAATTAACCGTGGCTCCGTCACCGTTCTCAGCCCCCCTCTTGCTGGGTAATTGTTCCATAAACTTCATGAAAAGATCTAGAATTATTTTTGCTATCAGATAGCTGCCAATGCAAACAGAAATTTAATATTGATTTGCCACCCGGCAGCAACCACGTCACGGGTTTCTGGATCCTGTTTAAGTCTAATCCGAAGCTTGTGTAGACAAGCAGTCACGCTGCACTTTGCAATCATTCTTCTGTTTAAGATTAGGAATCAGTGTGATGGGCCTCATAGTCTTGTTTTGACATGACGAGGCCCCTCTTTGTATGCGGAGAGACAGGAACGTTTCCTCTTCCAGTAATCAATAAACTAAGTATTTTATTTCTGAGTAGATGAGCGGGAAGATGACAGCACAAGCTCGGTACAGGACGGCGGTACTTCTGAAAAAGGCGCGGGGTTTCGTTAACCAAGGCTCCGACTTGAAGCAGAAGTAGACGGCATAAAAGGCGACGGCAAAGAAATGTCCGATGAGCTTTGTGGGGTTGGGGGACAGTCTGAGGGAAGACAAAAGAGCCAACATTATTATTGGTATTCATAGCTGCAGAGTTCTAACAGGTTACTAATAATGGTGTAAACACATGCCAGACAGTGCAAAATGCTGTAACTTTCAACAACCAATCAGAATTTGATTGAAAGCACGGCCGGGACAAGGGTTGGGCAGGAGGGACAGCTGCCCCGGGCGCAGTGAAGCAAGGTGATACACCCATTCTACAGCATGTATTAACAGTGGGGGAAGGGGGTGCAGTTCTGGATCCTCGCCCTGGGAGCTATATGACCCAGTCCCGGTACTGTTTGAAAGATAAATTCTGATTGGTTACTAAACTATGCACTTTGACCTTTCATATACAGTATGAGCAATGAAGTGTTTCTGTATAGAAGAAGTGTACCATTGTACATAGATCACTTACACAGAGAGAAGACCTACGGGGCCGGCCACACATTCTCCTCCTAGCTTGAAGTAATTGAAGCACGCTCTTCTCAACTGGTACAAAGATTCTACAAACAAAAATAAGGACACGTTAGACTTCTGCAGCTCATTCATATTTATAGCACCCATATGGGTCCTCTTTTGCCAAAGTAGTTTGACCTGGTTATGGGAAACAGTTTTTATTTTAAATTGTTAGTAAATGATATAATATGCGGCTCTACAATTCACTGCTTGCAAAAACCCCCTTTATATTAGCCACTGCAATGTCAGAGAGACAAAAGTGATAAAGTATAACTAAAGGCAAAACTTTTTTTATTTCCGAATAGAATGGAGAGGGATTGGAACAAATGCCAGTTTTTATTGATGTCTGTGTCCCCTGTTTAGGAGATTCACCCTCTCTCTTTGTCCTGTTTATCATTGAAAATTAAAGAAAATCCCACATTTTGGGTTGTCCTAAGTAAAATAATAGAGGGGAAATCTTCCAATGGGGGGGGGGGGGGGCACTAGTTATGGTGACCTGGGGGTCCCAAGGAATTCTCTTAATCTGCAGAGATATCCTCTCGCTTCCTGTTTGGCTATGGGACAGGAAGTGAAGGGAAATCTCCGTAATGGGACACAGATGGCAAACAAATATCTCACAGGGGTTATAACCCTCCCTTGCTCTATCCAAAATGAAAACAAAGTTTTCATAGGTTCACACTATATGCGCATGTGGCTCCCAGCAGTGGACCGGTGCATCCCGGTTCACCATTTCAGGTCCGATTTCAGCCCAAATTTCTGGCTGAATTCAGACCTGAAACGGACCAAAAAACGCACAGGGCTCCTATGCAAATGCGCACCGGAGCCGCAGTGGAGATATGTGAACCGGCTCCATGTGACAGCCAGTCAAAATCTCCTGCTACTGCGAATTGAATGTGATGAATCCGCATCCAATTCGAAATAGTGTGAACCCAGCCTTATAGGAAAAGTCCAGTCATCTACATAATGCCAGTTTCCTATGTCTCTGGGCATGAGGTTTCCACCAAAGATAACCTCTGCCAATTTATATTTTTTATCATATGCTCAATCCAAACTGAAATGGGTTGTGACAGGTTTAAAACACAGTGTCATTAAAGAGGCCCTGATCACAATAAAAAAAAAAAAGAAAAAGTCAAAAAAAAAAAAAAAACAAGTTTAAGATCAATATACATTATATTGTCAAAAGTATTGGGACACCTGCCTTTACACGCGCGTTAACTTTAATGGCATCCCAGTCTTAGTTTGTAGGGTTCAATATTGAGTTGGCCCACCCTTTGCAGCTATAACAGCTTCAACTCTTCTGGGAAGGCTGTCCACAAGGTTTAGGAGTGTCTATGGGAATGTTTGACCATTCTTCCATAAGCGCATTTGTGAGGTCAGGCACTGATGTGGACGAGAAGGCCTGGCTCTCCGCTCTAATTCATCCAAAAGGTGTTCTATCAGGTTGAGGTCAGGACTCTGTGCAGGCCTGTCAAGTTCCTCCACCCCAAACTCGCTCATCCATGTCTTTATGGACCATCCCCAAACTGTTCCCACAAAGTGGGGAGCATGAAATCGTCCAAAATGTCTTGGTATGCTGACGCCTTAAGAGTTCCCTTCACTGGAACTAAGGGTCCAAGCTCAACCCCTGAGAAACAACCCCACACCATAATCCCCCCTACACCTAATGATTTGGACCGGTGCACAAAGCAAGGTCCATAAAGACATGGATGAGCGAGTTTGGGGTGGAGGAACTTGACTGGCCTGCACAGAGTCCTGACCTCAACCCGATAGACCACCTTTGGGATGAATTAGAGCAGAGACTGCGAGCCGGGCCTTCTTGTCCAACATCAGTGCCTGACCTCACAAATGCGCTTCTGGAAGAATGGTCAAACATTCCCATAGACACAGTTCTAAACCTTGTGGACAGCCGTCCCAGAAGAGGTGAAGCTGTTATAGCTGCAAAGGGTGAGCCAACTCAATATTGAACCCTACAGACTAAGACTGGGATACCATTAAAGTTCATGTGCGTGTAAAGGCAGGCGTCCCAATACTTTTGGTAACAGTGTAATACCACAGTAAGGTTACTAGTGTAAACGCATCCAAAAATGGATACTCTGGCTCAACACAAAAGCCTGAATCCTTTGACTCCAGAAAGCCCATTGACTCCATATAGGGAAGGTTCTATAGGAAGCACATTGTTATGTGTTTGCTGCCTTCAAAAAGTAAAAATGTCTTCATTTTTATATGGCAGGCCTTTGGGTTCTCCTTAGATCACTTTTCTTGTGTGGAGCACCAATACATTTTTTGCAAGAATTCACCGCTCCAGGAATGTCCAAGCCTCCTATGGATCAGGCAAGCTAGCCACATTAACAAGTGCCGGCTAATGAAGCACACGATCAGCTGATAGAGATAAAGGTTGGATAGCCGCACTCAAAAAATCCAATTCCAATGCTTTATTAAATGAAAGGTACACATAGCTCACAGACGAACTACTGGTCCCAGTTGACGTGTTTCACACCTTGGGCTGGTGCTTACTCATAGCTTGCTATGAGTAAGCACCAGCCCAAGGTGTGAAACACATTAGCTGGGACCAGTAGTTCATCTGTGAGCTGTGTGTACCTTTCATTTAATAAAGCATTGGAATTGGATTTTTTGAGTGCGGCTATCCAACCTTTATCTCTATCAACCAATACATTTTTGTTGGCTAGCATGCTGGCACCACTATATATACAGTACCTGTATCTGGCCAAGCATGTCTCCAGACCTAAACCCTATTGAGCATCTGTGGGGCATCCTCAAACGGAAGGTGGAGGAGCGCAAGGTCTCTAACATCCAACAGCTCTGTGATGTCGTCATGGAGGAGTGGAAGAGGACTCCAGTGGCTACCTGTGAAGCTCTGGTGAACTCAATACCCAAGAGGGTTAAGATAGTGATGGAAAATAATGGTGGCCACACAAAATATTGACACTTTGGGCCCAATTTTGAGAGGACAGCAAATTTACACTGTTATACAACCTGTACACCCAC
>BLSH010549800.1:705339-752433 GCA_018402905.1 Glandirana rugosa
ACATTAATGTCCATTTGTGATTGTATATATGTACTGATCAAATTGTATCTGGTCATGCTATGAGTAAGCACCAGCCCAAGGTGTGAAACACATTAGCTGGGACCAGTAGTTCATCTGTGAGCTGTGTGTACCTTTCATTTAATAAAGCATTGGAATTGGATTTTTTGAGTGCGGCTATCCAACCTTTATCTCTATCAACCAATACATTTTTGTTGGCTAGCATGCTGGCACCACTATATATACAGTACCTGTATCTGGCCAAGCATGTCTCCAGACCTAAACCCTATTGAGCATCTGTGGGGCATCCTCAAACGGAAGGTGGAGGAGCGCAAGGTCTCTAACATCCAACAGCTCTGTGATGTCGTCATGGAGGAGTGGAAGAGGACTCCAGTGGCTACCTGTGAAGCTCTGGTGAACTCAATACCCAAGAGGGTTAAGATAGTGATGGAAAATAATGGTGGCCACACAAAATATTGACACTTTGGGCCCAATTTTGAGAGGACAGCAAATTTACACTGTTATACAACCTGTACACCCACTACTTTACATTGTAGCAAAGTGTCATTTCTTCAGTGTTGTCACATGAAAAGATAGAATAAAATATTTACAAAAATGTGGGGGGTGCACTCACTTTTGTGAGATACTGTATATGTACAAATAAACATTTACTACAAGGTATTTTTGTAAGCGGTTTCATAGCTGTTTCCTTTCAGATAGTCCTAAGCAGCCCTACAGAAGGAGGGGGAGGGAAAGAGGGTTACCTCTCTGTTTCAATTGCGTGTGTAATTTTAGTTTGAGCTATTGAACTCTGTTACAACATACCTTGTATTGCAACAGAGAAAGAACCCCAGAGCTCCACCTGCTGGCTGCATACTGTATGTAAATACCAAATCATCTTATGCAATATTTTTCATTTGTCTGGCTTAAAAAAAAATGTCTTTAATCCTAAAAAAATAAAGAAAGAAAATCTATACAAAAGCACTATACTTTCCTTTTATGGAGAATACAGCATGAGTGAGAATCCACTGAGAGAAGTGAAAGATGCAGCACTTTCTGAGGACAGATCTCACTGTGCCAGGGACTATAGCAAGCCAGTGAATGAGTTAACCTATCAGTATTCACCTATAATAGAAGTATCAGTTGTGGGTGATCTGTCCCCTTACGGACAAGTGACTGGTAACTATATAAACCAGTTTATAAATATTATATAATAAAAACTTAGTGGCCCTTTAAGGTTAAAAAAAAATATTTGGTCTGTCAGATTAAATTTCCCACACTGGTAATCTGATTACATGGCATGCATCCCCCTCTCTCCAGCAAACAATGCAGAGTTCTGTTAGCAGGCAGGCAGTGTGATGTCACCGTCATGTTGTATATCAGATTACAGTTTCCACTCACCATCTGTAGCAGCAAACAGCTCATACAAAGCCTGGGCCAGAACATTCACCACGAATGAGTGGGACTTCTTCCTGGACCAGTAAAACCTCTTCTTAGCCTGAAAGACATTTCCACCTGTCAATATAGGTCTGAGTAATATATTAGACACTGTATTACTGTATTATTTATATTAAGCAGAGAAAGGAAATGTGTATGTGTTTTGTCTTTTTTTTTTTTTTTTACAAAAAAATCTTTATATATACATACACTATATTACCAAAAGTATTGGGACGCCTGCCTTTACACACACATGAACTTTAATGGCATCCCAGTCTTAGTCTGTAGGGTTCAATATTGAGTTGGCGCACCCTTTGTAGCTATAACAGCTTCAACTCTTCTAGGAAGGATGTCCACAAGGACATTCTTCCACAAGCACATTTGTGAGGTCAGACACTGATATTCGAGGAGAACACCTGGCTCGCAGTCTCCGCTCTAATTCATCCCAAAGGTGTTCTATCAGGTTGAGGTCAGGGCTCTGCGCAGGCCAGTCAAATTCCTCCACCCCAAACACTCATCCATGTTTTTATGGACCTTGCTTTGTGCACTGGTCGAAATCATTTGGTGAAGGGGGGTGGGGGGGGGGGGTTATGGTGTGGGGTTGTTTTTCAGGGGTTGGGCTTGGCTCCTTAGTTCCAGTGAAGGGAACTTAGAACCAGTGAAGATGTCAGCATACCAAGACATTTTGGACAATTTCATGCTCCTAACTTTGTGGGAACAGTTTGGGGATGGCCCTTTCCTGTTTCAACATGACTGCGCACCAGTGCACAAAGCAAGGTCCATAAAGACATGGATGAGCAAGTTTAGGGTGGAGGAACTTGACTGTCCTGCACAGATTCCTGACCTCAACCCAACAGAACACCTTTATGATGAATTAGAGAGGAGACTGCGAGCCAGACCTTCTCGTCCAACATCAGTACCTGACCTCACAAATGTGCTTCTGGAAGAATGGTCAAACATTCCCATAGACACTCCTAAATCTTGTGGACAGCCTTTCAGTTGTAGGTGTTATAGCTGCAAAGGGTGGGCTCAATATTGAACCCTACAGACTAAGACTGGGGTGCCATTAAAGTTCATGTGCGTGTAAAGGCAGGTGTCCCAATACTTTTGGTAATATAGTGTGTATATATATACAAATAAATATATATATACTTTTTTTGGGGGGGGGGGGAGAGAGAGAGAGATAGAAAACGTATACGTGGCCATGAAGGTTCTGTACGGAGACCCCCAGAACTGTATCATAAAAGCTTCTTCAGTTTTCAAACTAATGGCCCGTACACACGGTACAATTGTCGTACAACAACAGTGGTGCAACAACTTGTTGTACGATAATCCGACCGTTAGTATGTGTGACATTCGACAATCGTATAACAGAAGTTGGCTGAGAAAACTAGAAAACTTTTGTTGGCCAACAAGGCTGGCCGATTGTTGGCTCGTGTGTACAGAAGTTGTAAAACACACATGCTCTGAATCCAGGAACTGTTTAGTTGTGTAAACCTGTGTTATACACTCGTAAAACGTCACTACGTTCGGCTTTGTTGGCCGATTACTTGACTCATGTAAGTACGCTAGACACAACCGCCAACAGCCAATTTTGGAAAAAGTTGAACGTGCGGTCGTACGACAGTCGCACCGTGTGTACGACGCATAACTTACTAATAAATAAAATATATTTCCTAAATAAAAAAAAAAAGACATGCAGCACCTCTCTGCAACACCTGCATACCCCAGCAGTGAGCCGACAAACTTGTTCTGCCGCACCAATACTGAGTAGCGCAACCAGCTCTGCGATATCTCCCTCCCATGCCAGACCACAGAGCAACCCCCCCCCCATCTCCATAATATAAGGAGGAGGTTCCCTGCAGTTTAGCAGGGGAGATCCAAGGCAGAGCTGGGATTAGATTGAAGCAGCAGCGGCACCAATCCTAGAATACTCCCACCAGGTGAATCCCAGCAAATCGCATCAATGCTTGTAGAATTAAGGACTTGTCCAATAGGCAAGCAAAAGCTCATCATTGTCCTTTGCTCTGAGTTGAATTTTGTTTTTATGATTACACAGGAATAAAGAAGGACCATAATGTTATTGCTCCTAGCAAGCATGCAGCAATACTGAACAGGCGTGGTCAGTACATATCACCAGGGAAGGGAGTCATACAGACCAATGTGCCTCAGTCATTCATCCCATAATCAGTGTTAGTACTCAGCAAGCTTTTGTTTTATGATCTTCAATCCCCTTAACACAAAGCCCCTCGTAATCTGTTTATTGCAGGAGGAATATGTTAAATCTATGGTATATCATTTGTTGCACAGATATCAGTTTTATCAGTTCCAACATGCTTGGTGTTTGGCTGCCACGCAGGAGGAGAGGATGGATTCTTTAGCCACTGTATAAACTCCAGTTAGAGAGACTTGCTTATACAGTTGTGCTCATAAGTTTACATACCCAGGCAGAATTTATGATTTATTGGCCATTTTTCAGAGAATATGAATGATAACATAAAAAAAATTTCTTTCACTCGTGGTTAGTGTTTGGCTGAAGCCATTTATTATCAATCAACTGTGTTTAATCTTTAGATCATAATGACAACAGAAACTACCCAAATGACCCTGATCAAAAGTTTACATACCCTAGTGATTTTGGCCTGATAACATGCACACAAGTTAACACAAAGGGGTTTGAATGGCTATTAAAGGTAACCATCCTCACCTGTGACCTGTTTGCTTGTAATTAGTGTGTGTGTATAAAAGGTCAATGAGTTTCTGGACTCCTGACAGACCCTTGCATCTTTCAACTAGTGCTGCACTGACGTTTCTGGATTCTGAGTCATGGGGAAAGCAAAAGAATTGTCAAAGGTTCTGCGGGAAAAGGTAGTTGAACTGTATAAAACAGGAAAGGGATATAAAAAGATATCCAAGGAATTGAGAATGCCAATCAGCAGTGTTCAAACTCTAATCAAGAGAAAAACCCACAAATAACTTAAGGTGAAATACGGGACTTTCCGAAAACATGTGGTGTGGCTATTTCAAGATGCACAATAAGGAGGCACTTGAAAAAAGAAGGACTGCATGGTCGAGTCGCCAGAAAAAAGCCATTACTATGCAAATGCCACAAAGTATCCCGCTTACAATACACCAAACAGCACAGAGACAAGCCTCAAACCTTCTGGCACAAAGTCATTTGGAGTGATGAGACCAAAATTTAGCTTTTTGGCCACAACCATAAACCCTGCATTTGGAGGGGAGTCAACAAGGCCTGTTAAACACAGAGGTGGATCGCTGATGTTTTGGGGATGTGTGAGCTACAAAGGCACAGGGAATTTGGTCAAAATTGATGGCAAGATGAATGCAGTATGTTTTTAAAAAATACTGGAGGAACATTCATCAACCAGAAAGTTGCGCATGGGACGTACTTGGACATTCCAACATGACAATGATCCAAAACACAAGGCCAAGTCGATCTGTCATTGGCTACAGCAGAATAAAGTGAAGGTACTGGAGTAGCCATCACAGTCTCCTGACCTCAATATCATTGAGCCACTCTGGGGAGATCTCAAACATGCAGTTCATGCAAGACAGCCCAAGAATTTCCAGGAACTGGAGGCTTTCTGCCAAGAGGAATGGGCAGCTTTACCATCTGAGAAGATAAAGGGCCTCATCCACAAATACCACAAAAGACTTCAAGCTGTCATTGATGTTAAAGGGGGCAATACACTGTATTACGAACCGGGGTATGTAAACTTTTGATCAGGGTCATTTGGGTAGTTTCTGTTGTCATTATGATTTAAAAAGAGTAAACACAGTTGATTGATAATAAATGGCTTCAACCAAACACTAACCATGAGTGAAAGAAAAGTTTTTGTGTTATCATTCATATTCTCTGAAAAATGGCCAAGAAATCATAAATTCTGCCAGGGTATGTAAACGTATGAGCACAGCTGTACAGCATTGGTCTCCAAATGGCACTTTGCTTGCCTTTATCTGGCCCTTGGGGCACTTTTCCATCCACTGACACCAACAATGGAGCATACTTCCTGTTGCTGACACCAACAATGGGGCACTATTCCTCCCACTGACACCATCAAAAGGGTACAATTCCTCCCACTGACACCAACGATGGGGCACAATTCCTTCCATTCACATCAACAATAGGGCTCAATTCCTTCCACTGACACCAACGATGGGGCACAATTCCTTCCATTGATACCAATAATGGGCCACAATTCCTCCTAGTAACACCAACAATGGGCCACAATTTCTCCCACTGACATGAACAATGGGGCAAAATTACTACCATAGACACCAGTGGAGCAGTATTCCATCAGCTTATAGCAACAATGGGATACTAGTCCTCCCACTGACACCAAAGATAAGGCATTGTTTACTTCCACTGGACGCCAGGACATTTTCTACTCCCACTGGCCCTAGTCCAGCCCCTCTAAAGTCTGAAGGACAGTAAACTGGCCCTTTGTATAGGAAGTTTGGAGAGCCCTGTTATACAGGGTTTCCTTTCCTCCCCTCCAGCAGCTGATCAGAGCAGTGGGAAAGAGAAGGATGGGTGAGCATTTTCTTCTGGGGAGGGGACAATATTGCTTTGCCCATGTAGAGTTAACTACAAGATGCTATGTGGTTCATTGATCATTGCTACAGACAGTACAACTTGATCTACCTATCGCCACTAGAATAAGAATCTAGTTATGGTATATGCAACCAGGGCTGGTGCAAGGATTTTTGATACACTAGGCAAAACCTCATTTTGCAGCCCCATTTGCCTCCTCCCTTACTCCACCTCCTTTGCCTTGTGCATGTATACGATGGAGGTGGCAGAGGTGGAGATTTTTGCAGTTCCTCTCTCCCTATTATCTCACTTCCTCATGCCAGCCATGGTCCGCAGGTATATGGACAGGCTGGAGTAGTATATGAACAGCCTGGAGTAGTATATGGACAGGCTGGGGTAGTATATAGACAGAGGCTGGATGCCCCCTGGGCGGCAGTGCGCCCTAGGCGGCCGCCTACTCCGCCTAGTGGTAGAGCCGGCCCTGTATGCAACACCATTAACAAAATACGGCAGCACAAGCAAGTGATGATTTTGTATTTCTGATAATCTGCCTGTTATAAAACATAGAGCTCAGTACAAAAGATCTGAATATAAGTGAACACCTTACCTGCAGTATTTGTGAGTGTTCATTCAGATCTGGAAGATCCTGTAAGAGATTCCTCCAAATCTTCACATCATTCAGTACAACAGTCATTCCGCCGCCGGTTAGCGGGTGTCTCATGTTGTATGCATCCCCCAGTAGCAAAACTCCTGTACAAGCAACACAGAGAGACAGAGATATATAAGGTTTAGCTGCTCTGTTTATTTAGACATTTAACCACTTCAGCTCCGGAAGGTTTACCCCCCTTCATGACCAGGCCATTTTTTGCGATACGGCACTGCATTACTTTAACTGTCAATCGCACGGTGGTGCGACGCTGTACATAAATAAAATTGATGTCCTTTTTTCCCTACAAATAGAGCTCGTTTGGTGGTATTTGATCACCTCTGCGGTTTTTATTCTTTGTGCTATAAACAAAAAAGACTGACGATATTGGAAAAAAAAATATATATATTTTTTACTTTCTGCTATAAAACATGTCCAATAAAAAACGTAAAAAATCGAATTTCTTCATAAATTTAGGCCAATATGTATTCTGCTACTTATTTTTAGTAAAAAAAAATCGCAATAAGTGTATATTGCGTCTACAAACTATGGGACATTTTTATGGAATTTTTTTTTTTTTTTTACTAGTAATGGCAGCAATGAGCGGCTTATAGCAGGACTGCGACATTGCGGTGAACAAATCGGACACTTTTGACACTTTTTTGGGGACCAGTGACACTAATACAGTGATCAGTGCTAAAAAAAATACACTATCGCTGTACTAATGACACTGGCAGGGAAGGGGTTAACATCAGGGGCAATCAAAGGGTTAAACGTGTCCCTAGGGAGTGCTTCCTAACTGTGTGGGGGGTACTTTAACTGTGTGAACACAGAGATCCGTGTTCCTGCTTAGCAGAAACACAGGATCTCTATCTTCCCTACTAACAGATCGGCCATCTGCCATGTTTACATAGGCAGACCGCCATTCTGCCTCTCTCAGAAACGATCGGCGTGTCCCGGAGGACATTGGGTTTGCAGGACTCGCTGATTGGTCCCCGCTGTGTCCAATCACAGTGGGAGCCAGTCGATGGCGGCGTGCATGCACGCCCCAGACCCAGAAGTGCAGAATCACGTACTTGTACGTGATTCTCCACCGCCACAAAGTAAATGTACGTGTGGCGGTCGGCAAAGGGTTAGAGAAACATTTCAAAGACAGGCTAATAGATAACTTAACTCATCAAAGCTGTCATTTACACAAATAAAGCTTGAGTTGAATTGAATTAAATGTAATATCAAAACAAATTTGTACCTTGTTTGTCGACTGGTGAGGGTGGGAGGAAACTGGCCGGCATTGTCCTCAGGCGATCATTTTCCACAGCATGCAGAAATGGATCCTTCAGGTGATCTGTTATAAAGAAATGCCATATTTACATCACATAAAAAATGTAATCTTTTTATCAAACGGTATCTTCTCTTTGTTGTCCCATCAACAATGGTCTTATTTATGAAATTTAGCACATTTTTTTTAAAAAATGAATAAAGTAGAGATGTGCACAATGGAAAAATTTGTTCAGTTTGTTTCCGTTTCATTCGTTAAGTAAATCATTTGGTTTCATCAGAATCGTCATGTTAGAATGATTTGTTTTCGGAATTTGTTTGGTATTTTCGGATTCATTTTGTATATTCGTTGTTTCTAATCAATTTGTATTCTCTGAAGTTCTGATATTCTTTTGTTATTTTGCAATATTGGCTATATCCCTGCTAGTCCAACCCACATAGAGAAATGGAATGAGCTGATTGAGCGATATCAACTAAATTTGCGTGCATCTGAAAGTAACGTATGGAGCAAAATTAATTTTGGATTCATCTGTTATGTTATGATTTGGAAATTCCGATGGACCCCCCTCCATCCAACCCAAACACAGTAAGTAGGAATCATGTTATTTCACTTTTATACCTTACTGCAGGGGTGTCAAACTTGATTTCATTGTGGGCCGTATCAGCATTATGGTCACTCTGAAAGGGCCGGTTGTATATGTAAGACTAGATGTACAGAGCACCACCCCCCCTTACATCAGATGCCAAGACCCCCCCCCCCCCACCATCAGAAGTTAAGGGTTCCCCACCCTTCCTTGCATCACAATGGGGGTAGAGTTGGGAAGCAGAAAGAGCAGGGTCTAGAGGAGGACCAGAGGAGAGCTGGGAATGCTGAGACCAGGGGAGGAGAAGATGAGGGGGTGCTGCAGCTGCACAGAGTGGAGCAGGATCTGAAGGAGTTCTGTCCTCCACTCTGCGACCGACTGTTGAGAGAGGGGGGAGTGCTGCACCTGCAGGAAAGGTGTGAGGGCCACATTAAATGACCCGGAGGGCCGGATTTGGCCCCCGGGCCTTGTGTTTGACACCTGTGCCTTACTGTATTTATTGCAAGGTGTTTCCATTTCATATGTAGTGCATTTTTTATAATAATGAAAAATGTTAATATTAATGCAAAAAAGAATCGACTGATTATCCAAGAGTCAAAGACTACCCAGCCGCTCTCATACAAATAAAACAAATTAATCCGAATGAATACGTAATAATTTATTATGTTATTAAGTTGAATTTATTTCCCCATTCACAACTTTTTTTTTTTGGGGCACATACAAATTAAACAAATGGTCTCTCAAGTTCAACCCTAATATAAAAAGAATCTTACTAGAATATTCATGCTTCGCTCACTAGAATAAAAACAAATGTATCCGAATCAATTCCAATCATTTGTTATGTCGTTACATTATTTCAGATGCCTCAAACATTAACAAAAGGCCCATCCTAATTAAACAAATAGATACAAATTAATTTGTGGTTTTTCCTTAAAATTTATTTCAGATTTGTTGAAATTTCTTTACTATTGTGGTTTGGAGATTTGGATACATCCGGATCTTCGAATCATACAAATAATTCCAAATTTCAATTCGTAACAAAATTAATCTCATATGTCTAGAATAAAGTAAAAGTGGACGCCTGCGTATAAAGTCACTGGAATAGAAAATATCATATTTGCGCGCAGCCCATTGTATTATGGTGGGCACCCCAAAGCTCAAACACACATGCCTTTCTCTGCAGCCTCAGCTGCACTGCACGTTGAATGAATAAGAAGTGATCAGTGCTGACCAGCTTCCTATTCATTCACAAACGGAAGCATAGTAAACACAGTTTACTTTTCTTCAGTTATGAATGAACACAGTGAGTGAGTGTGTTTATTTAGAAAAGGATGGTGCCAGTAAATTACTTATTTACTAGACCCTTCCCCCGTTCTCCATCCTGAAACATCCCCTGCAGAAGCTGGGAGTTGAGGAGGGAAGCCAGCAGCACTGCGGGGCAGGGGAGGGGTCAACACGGGAGAAGCTTGGGCAGTAGGGGAAATCTGCACCGCACGTAGTGATTAGGGTGTGCCCAGACGTACCTGGCATTCCCCCTGCGCACACCTATATTTGCTATATATAACTTTTCTACCACACCCATTTAAAGTACTTTGAAATGCTTTGAATACTTGAAAAATGTTGACAGTGACAGTTGTTATGGAGTGCAGGCTTACCAGGCATCTGAGGTAGGATGTTTTCCAGCATGTACTCTTTCAGATTTTTGGGCATTTCTCCTCTGATATCAACAAGGACTCGAGTCTCGGTGGACGATATCTGATAAATCAGAACTGGACTGGGATTAGCCAGGACAAGCTCTGCATGATGGGGCTTAAACTGGGGGGAGTTCTAGGACAGAAAATAAACAGAGAATAAGTTCATGTGATAAACGTACCCTTTATTCTTACATAAATAATGTTTTATAACTTATAGGGGCTGATTCACAACCAAAGGCAAGACTGGTGTTGGAAAAGTACATATACAAAATATACCTACCTTTAGAATACATCCCACAAAGTGCGAGGAAACTTTGACTTGGCCGGAAATAAGATCTTTTCTAAATTTGGAGAAAAGCCCATCAGCCACAACGGTAAGTGGAGCATGGAGTTCCTGCAGTAGACGTATTTAAAAGTCAACAATCTGCTATAATTAAAAATGACAAATATGAAGACGTCCTTCACTTGTGTACATTGCTACGAGATTACTCCACCCTAAACTCACATTAGCAAACATTGACCTGCTTGAAGAATAACAAAATGCAGCCTTGTACACATGGGGGGGGGGGGGGATTTACAAAACTGGGGTACACAGGATGTAGAGAGCCTGTGCTAAGTAACCAATCAGCTTCTAAGTTTTATTGTCAAAGTTTACATTATACAATTTACTTATTAAATTTCTTTTATATTTTACCTTCAACTGTGTAGTGCAAGGACCTGCCTGATTGCATACAAATTGAAAGTGTTTAGGTCTGACCTCATATTATAAGGCTTTAGTAAATTTAAAGGAAAGCTGTTCAAGAAAATTGTATAATGTTTGGTCAGCCAAACTGAACAAGCTGAAGTTAGTAGCTGATTGGGTACTATCCACAGCTGCACCAGACTCTGTATGCTCCAATTTCAGTAAATTCCCCCCCAGTGACACCTTGAATCAACATCTGTCTGCTTTAGGCTGGGTTCACGCCATTGCAAATTGGATGCAGGTTCCCTATATCCAATTTGCAATAGCAGGAGATTTTGAGCGGCTCTCTATGGAGCTGGTTAACACATCTCCGGTGCGGCTCCGGTGCGAATTTGCCCTGTGCGTCTTTTGGTCAGTGTCAGGTTCGAAATTCAGCCAAATAATTTGGGCTAAAATCGGACCTGAAACGGTGAAAGAGGACACACCGGACCCCTGCTGGGAGCCACATGCAAAGATAGGGTGAACCCAGCCTGAATCTCTCGACAACTCCAGCAATGAGATCTGTGGGTCTAGAGTTTCCAGCTACTCGTAGATATCCCAGGCACTGCAATTGGGTGCAACTTTACCATGCTTGTGATGCGGGAAACAATAAGAAAAGCCAGACTTTGTGACAGGGTAAGATGGACTTCATAAGGAGCAAAGGTTAGTCTGCTGGTGTCCTCAAGACATATAAAAACCAGCAGATGATTCCTTTCCTGAAATAATCAGCTATGAGCAATGAGGTTACATTCTAACATTTTTTTGATGCTTTGCCACTCTTCTTGGGACCTATTAAGGCTTGTATAAATTGGTAAGAGCAATGTGCTTTGAAGGCATAGTCTACCTACATTAATGAAAGAAAAGAATGTGCATTTATTTTTGCATTGCAGCCACGATCAGTGCATCACAGGTACAATGCACTTGATCCTGCAGACTTTCCCCCTAGCCCTAGGTTTATCCCGAGATACAGACCTTCAGTTATAGGGTTGTATGTAGTTAACAATGGACTACAATTGCGGTGACGTCATTGCACTTGTGCTCCATTGAGATTTACAAGTCCCTTTGCCTCATTGGCAGATGTGACTTGTAGTCTTCCTTTCACATATCCTATGAATGGATCTGGAAATTAATGATGTGGTGGAACTACACACAGCTGCACCAAATTCAAAAAGTAACAAAACCCCGTGATTCAGGTAAGTGGGAGAGGGGAATTTTGAGGGTGTAACATGAAACATGCCATGAAAGGTGGAGTATACTTTAAGGCTGGTTTCACACAGGTGGTCTGATCAGGTCTACCTGTCAGTTTTTCAGGCAGACCTGATCCGACCATCCATTGCTCTCTATGGAGCAGCGGATGTCAGCGTACATGTGTCTGCTGACACCAGCCAGCATCTGATCAGATCCTGTCCCACCAAAACAGACAGATGGGAGATCCATACCCCATCCATCCGATACATTGGATCGGATGACAGTCGGATGGAAAAGGACAGGCAGTCCGTTTTCATCCAACCGCCCCATAGAGAACAGCGGACCTTTGTCTGTATCTGTTCTGCATAGTGGAGCGGACACGGACTGGTCATCTGCCTGCTCAGTGGGGATCAGCTTTACTGAGCAGACGGATGCGCATTATGGAGACCAGCTGTGTGAAACCAGCCTCAAAGTGGATGTAAACGCTCACATACACCCAAAGGAGTGAACAGCCTCAGATGATACATAGAGATGAAACAAATCTCCCTACATATGTTTTACATGTATATCTGCTGTGTTCAGCTTTATATATTCTAATCTTTAGAAAGTGCAGATGTGTTACAGATTTTCTTTTCCTGTTCAGCACTGAGTGTGAAGTCTGGGCATACAGCCAAGACAGCTGATTGGAGGAAAGGCACACACCCCCTCTCCACAGTCCCGCTGAGACTTTCAGAGCTGTTCTGTGAATTGGGCAGCTCTGTGCTAATCTCTATATAGCAACCTCCCCAACACAAAATTCAGGCTGGTTTTATCTCAGGTGATGGAGAACTTGTCAGAAGTTGTCATGCTGATAACAGAAGAACAGAGCAGGAGAAAGCCACAGGACTTAGTGCTTTGAAGAGAGATTAGAAAACACTGCAGATATATGTGCCCAGCTCAAATTTCATGAATCAAGTTTACATACACTTTAAGGTGCATTCAGCTTACAACCCAAGAAGAACATCACAGTGGGACACAAGGATATGAGAGATGTCTGAGGATAGCTTCTCTTTTTCATATCATACCTTCACATCCCCTGTTTCTTTGTCCCTATACTGAACTCCAAGGATGGCGTTGTCTTCTTCAATCAACTGCAGAACCGTCCCCTCAATATACCGAGTGCTGAAAAATAAATCAGAAGACTAACAGAATGTAACAGACTACCCTGATCACACATATCCATTCAGAGGGGAGTTACAATATTGGGTGCTCGCCCAGTCAGCGCAAGAGAGTTCTACACCTACTTTGGCTCAGCCATAGCCATCTTGCGAAGCCCCATGATGAAGCGGCCATGGTGAAAGGCTCTTCCACACTGCAGCTGGTCCATATCATTCTTTGGGTAAGGAATCTCCACTGCTGCCTTACTTTCAATATCATGGACAACATATCCATGTACAACATGGGCATCCAAACCTTCCGCTGCATCTGCAAATATATCACACTGCAATTAGCCACGTTGTCATCATATTTTATAAGAGAACGACAGATTTTGAAGATGCTACGCTGCTTGTGTTGATAATATGCAAATAAAAGGATCTCTATTTTCATTACACCATTAGCAGAGTAAAGTTTTTACTGTTTATTGGCAATAGATAAGAAATAAAAGCTGCCATGCTGGTAAGTCAACTCCAGGAATTTAGCTACTTTGTAAAAACTGCAGGCATACCATCAGTTAAAGCGGAGTTCCACCCACATTTCAAACTTTGCCCCATGCAGATCTTTTTTACAGGCTAAAAACGTATTGGCATTTTTTTAGGTCAATTTACTTTCTTTTCAATGCCACATCTCATCCGTCCTCTTCCTGTGTACCTCACCGCGGCGAGGTATGTCATTTCTGGCGGCGCATTGGCTCCTGGGAGCTGAGTGTCATCAATCCCAGGAGTCAATAGGCATCGCCGGCTGTTAGCATCCTTCGCACTGCGCATGCCCAAGATCAGGAGGTGCATGCTGGGTAGTCAGCGTGCACGGAATCCCGGAACAGAGACCTAGAGGGCTTCACATGCCCACAGTCTAGATGGCTGCACTGTACAAAAGAGGAGAAAAGTATGTTTTCAATGCTGCACAAAAAGAAAAGGGGACACTTTTGAAGATAGCTAACGGTAAACATATGCAGGGACTATACCAGGGGTAGTTTTATCTTTAAAAAAAAAAAGTCCAGGAACTCCGCTTTATGTCCAACAAGGTGCCTGCCGCCTGGTGCTCCTTACATTGGTGATCAGTGGGAAGAATGTCCCTTACATTGGTGGTCAGTGGGAAGAATGTCCCTTACATTGGTAGTCAGTGGGAAGAATGTCCCTTACATTGATAATCATTGGTAAGAATGTCCCTTACATCGGTGGTCAGTGGGAAGAATGTCCCTTAGATTGATGGTCAGTGCGAAGAATGCTCCTTACATTGGTGATCAGTGGGAAGAATGCTCTTTACATTGGTGGTCAGTGAGAAGAACGTCCCTTGCATTGATAATCATAGGGAAGAATGTCCCATACATTGGTGGTCAGAGGGAAGATTGTCCCTTACATTGGTGGTCAGTGGGAATAATGTCCCTTACATTGGTGGTAAGTGAGAAGAATATACCTTACATTGGTGATCAGTGGAAGAATGTCCCTTACATTGATGGTCTTTGGGAAGAATGTCCCTTACATTGATGGTCATTGGGAAGAATGTCCCTTACATTGGTGATCAGTGGGAAGAATGTCCCTTACATTGGTGATCAGTGGAAGAATGTCCTTTACATTGGTGGTCAGTGGGAACAATGTCCCTTACATTGGTGGTCAGTGGAAAGAATGTCACTTACATTGATGATCATTGGGCGTAATGTTGCTTACACTGGTGATCAGTGGGAAGAATTGCCCTTACATTGGTAGTCAGTGGGAAGAATGTTCCTTACATTGATGATCATTGGTAAGAATGTCCCTTATATTGGTGATCAGTAAGAAGAAAGTCCCTTACAATGGTGATCAGTGGGAAGAATGTCCCTTACATTGGAGATCAGATAGAAGAATGTCCCTTACATTGGTGGTCAGTGGAAGAGTACCCCCATTACAGTGGGGGGGGGGGGGGGGGAATTCCACCTTTACAGACAGCCAAAAGGATCATTGGTGTCATGCCAATGACTGCCAAATGGTGGTGGATCTGCATCTATCCAAGCACCATCATATGGGAGGTCAATCAGCCACATATCAAGGAATCCCTAGCAACCTCTGAAAGAACACTAGCGTTCCATAGAACCCTGATTGAGAATGGCTGGTTTGGAGAGATCGGAGCAATGAGAAATTACCTTAGAGTGGTTGCTAATGGTTTATTGTTAGACTGGTCATAAACTTGTGATTTCATATGCGTTGAAACCGATCATCAGACACCTGTCAGCTTTCATGCCTCTTCACTTACCACCAAGGCCAAGGTCTTTCAGGGCCTGATACCCTCCTGGCTGCAGTAGCTCCCCCACTATACGATCAGGTTCCTTCAAGTCTCTCTCAATGATGGCTACTCTTCTGCCATCTCTGGACAACACTGCGGCCAATGCTGAGCCAAGCACTCCAGACCCCACGATGATGACTTCAGGCTCGTCGCTTGTCATGGTCCCAGATGCAGTAGCTCCATTTGTGACAACAGATCCATGAATGTTGTTGTCCGTTTTGCTCTGCAAAGTATAACCACATAATTATACAACCATACAGATATTAGGGCGCACACTTCTCTTTCTTCAATAAAAGACATACAAGGCAAATAGGCTGTGCACTCTGCAAGTGTAGTTGCTGGAGAAGCTCTGCTGACTTCCATCATCCAATCATGTGCAAGGAAAAAAATGCTGTTTTTTTCAATTTCCTTACACGTGTTTGGGTATTCTTTGCAAAGTGAAGCTTTACCTCATTTACTAAGCTCTGCAGCAGCTGCACTCTGCAAAGTGCACAGTCTATTTGCCTTTAGTAAATCAACCCCATCCAGTCATCAGCAATGAACCTTAATTATCAAAGTACCTGAAAAACGAACTGCGCTTGTTGAGCTTGGCAGCCAATCAGAATCTTGCTTTCTTGACTTCTTACCAGCTACTCTGTGTGCTAGTTTTTTGTTGTTCTTGATTTACCTGTCGACCCAGACTACCCAACCCTGCTTGGGTATCCTGCCCCTGTTCCCGATACTCTTGTGCCAGCGTGGTACCTGCCTTGACCTCAGCCTGGATTTCGAACACTATCTTGCCTCCTGCCTGTCTCAATCTGATACCAACTATCTTTCTGCTTGCCTCCTGGTTTGACCTTTGCCTGAGCACTGACTATGTTCTTGTCTACTGCCAGCCTGATCCTTCTGCCAATATGTACCATCTCTGGATAGTAGCCACTTTGTTCCCTTGTGGGGTGATCCTGAGGGTTGTATCCCAGTAACAACTTTCAGCAAAGTACCCAGGGGGCCACTAGAGTTGCTGCCCCATCATTCCTTGCAGGGTGTTCTAGTGCCTTGGTTGAGCCTGCGTTACCTGCCAGGGGTGCCAGCCGTAACATTAGGACCTCCATCAAACATAAAACATGAACATCAATAGCTGCAGCAATCATAGCAATGTATTATAATTGTGATCCCTAAATAACTTCAGATACTCAGAAGCTATTTTATTATATCTGAGGATGCTAGTCTTCTAATGACTAAGAGATCTGGAAAAACTGGGCTAGAGGGTGTAGCTGTAATGGAGCCTCAGATCTACTGTAAAGTATTTACAATTATAAAACTAACAGACAGATAGATAATTGTTTCATACACAGATAGATATATATATATATAAGATAGATAAATAGATAGATAGATAGATACAGTAGATTCAGAGTGACAGAGAGTGATCTACAGTATATTACAGTATTATAGCTATATAGAGGAATCAAAAGGAAATCCATCATAAGATGAAGATAAACAAAGTGGGCAGCCATTGCTGATCTTATGAAGCTACCGGTGGCCTGGCTGCCATGTAATCCCTCTGGCTTCAATACTTTCTACATTGCAAACACCAAACAACTATAGAGCCTGGTAGGTCATAATTCCGGGTTTGAGAACAGTGACTCAGGCAGCATTGACGTCAGTGGATCAGCATGACAGGAAACTATCTTAGTCTAAAAAAAAATAAACATTATTAGCAGCCGCCATACTTCAGCCATGATAGGATTTGTTTCACACCATAACATGGAAGCCTGCAATGCCTATAAAAAAACAAGCATCACGGGGATGTGCACGCTTGTAAAATGTATTTATGGGTAAGGGAAGATCGAAAGGAAATGTAATATTATGTAATTATGGAGAGGAACTATAAAATTATTTAGAGAAAAATGTTCTCTTCATGTAAAGAGAACATATAACAAATTTCGCAGAATATAGCAATAATAACAATAATAATAATAGGAAAAAGAAAAAGGAAGAAAAAGAAGACAGAAAGAGAAAGAAGAATATTACTAACAAAAATAAAAAGTAGTAACGTAGTTGCTTATACTGAGCAAGTTATGATATCACTCCTATAAAATTTTCTATATTTTAGGATCTATGATGTCATCATTTACAGCATGAAATCTGTGATGTGACTTGTAGTAAGAGTGTTTTGTGGTGTAATGTATAACTATCGGGTTAAAATACAACAAAGAAGATATTTTTGGTTCTAAACTGAAGCCTGTGTCATGTACAGAACGTCGTACAGTCTGGTGTTTGCAATAAGAACTGTCTGTGGTGACCCCTTTCTACTAACTGAAAGCATAGCTGTGTTTGGAAAATTAGAGTTTGAATATGATTTGGCTGCTCTGCTGCAACACAGAAAGTTTTTATCTCAGACTTGACAGGTAAGGCCCAATGTACCGACTAAAGCTGGCCATACATCATACAATTTTCTTTTAGATTTACCTTCAACTATATAGTGCAAGGGCCTGTCTGATTGCAAACAAATTGAAAGTGTTTAGGTTTGTCCTCGTATTATATGGTTTTGGTAAATCTAAAGGAAAGTTGTACAAGAAAATTGTATAATATATGGCCAGCCTTATAGTAATGAGTTACATTAGAAGAGATAGAGATATTGATAGAGATAGATAAATATTGATAGAGATAGATAGATAGATAGATAGATAGATAGATAGATAGATAGATAGATAGATAGATAGATAGATAGATAGACAGATAGATAGATAGAGATAGATAGATAGTTGAGACAGACACCTAGATCTATAGATAAATACAGAGTGATGGATAGTAACTATGAAAAGTTTGTAATAAAGTTGTATTGAAAAGAAGTGATAGATAGATAGATAGATAGATAGATAGATAGATAGATAGATAGATAGATAGATAGATAGGTAGGTAGGTAGGTAGATAGATAGATAGATAGATAGATAGATAGATAGGTAGGTAGGTAGATAGATAGATAGATAGGTAGGTAGGTAGGTAGATAGATAGATAGATAGATAGATAGATAGATAGATAGATAGTAGATAGATAGATAGATAGGTAGGTAGATAGATAGTAGATAGATAGGTAGGTAGGTAGGTAGGTAGGTAGATAGATAGATAGATAGGTAGATAGATAGATAGATAGGTAGGTAGATAGATAGATAGATAGATAGATAGATAGATAGATAGGTAGATAGATAGATAAATAGATAGATAAATAGATAGATAGTAGATAGATAGATAAATAGATAGATAGATAGATAGATAGATAAATAGATAGATAGATAGATAGATAGATAGATAGATAGATAGATAGATAGATAGATAGATAAATAGATAGATAGATAGATAGATAGATAGATAGATAGATAGATAGATAGATAGATAGATAGGTAGGTAGATAGATAGATAGATAAATAGATAGATAGTAGGTAGATAGATAGATAGGTAGGTAGGTAGGTAGGTAGATAGATAGATAGGTAGGTAGGTAGGTAGATAGATAGATAGATAGATAGATAGATAGATAGATAAGCAGCCATATATAAATTTAGGGAAATCAGACATGTATAACTTGATACAGACAGACATGTAGATCTCTAGATAAACACAGAGTGATGGATGGAAAGTAAATATGAAAAGTTTGTACTGAAGGGAAGCCAAGCCCCCGTTACCTTCTTGCCCCCCTGTGTTCCAGGTTTTCCCTGCTGATTTTGGGGACCATTCAGGTTGAAGAGTCTGGAGATAATCCCGGGCCCCCCCTGTTTCTGGGACCCCCACCGGCCCCGGTAGCGGAACAAAGACAACGCCAGCCCCACGGTGCAGCACAGCACCACCGCCACCATGACCTCCAAGCGGGGGGAGCTGAGCAGCTCATCGCACTTCTTGTAGACGTAGGTGAACGTGGCCACCCCCAGAAAGGTCCACATCTTCTGGTCACCGGTCTCCTCCAACACAGGGATCCAAATCACCTCAACGCTCCCCTGGGCTTCCAATAGGATAATTTAATAATATAACAGAGCTATGAAAATCCCTTAAAAGTAAGGAAGTGAATGTCACAAAAATTCTAAAAAAATGTTCTATATTAGAAAAAAAAAAATCTGCAAATTGCAGGAAAAATTTACAAATTTCAGAATAAAATGCAAAAAAAATAAATAAATAATTCAGTGCTTGCTCATAGAGGTGGTTGAGTGCCAGGCATGGAGCATTGCATGCAGCAGGCAGGAGCTCCCAGTCTAGGTGAGTTAGTGTGACAGCTCACACCTGGCAAGCCTTTTCTTTCATGCAGAGGGGAGTGTGCACAGCCTATCATGCTGGATCACCAGCTGCCCTGGCCCCTCCCCCTCACACACACCTCTCCACTGATGGAGAGATGTCAGGGCAGCCGGCCGGCTTCGCCAATCCCCAGCCACTCTGCAAGGATGTAGCATGCTGGGGCGGAGCCAGCACGCAGCCTCAGCAACCAGCGGCGGCGGTTGCCGGGCAACCAGGGCTCGTCATCGCACCCTGGGGCGTGACTTTCCATACATCGAGGCGTGTCTTCACGACGCACGGGTTCCTAGATTCACGCCCACAGCTCTCTCGCCCAATAGAGAGGCGTCGCTAGGGTGAGCAGAGCTCACGCTATGGCGAATCCAGCCAATGGGAGGGGTCGAGCGGTTCGCTGCAGACGGGTCCGTCAGCGCTTGTAGCTGTAGTGCGATGTGACGTCACGGGTTGAGTGTGGCGGGATGGCACGGTGGCTGAGGGGACCGTTCTGGGTGGGAGAAGCACCGGGGCTGCTGGTGGTTTCAGGTGTTCTGCTCAAGTGCCAAAAATGTGAAGCACTGAATGCATCATAAAGTTACCAATTACCAACATCAGTAAAACATCACATTATAAACCAAATCTGGTTCCCACAAGTCAGTGAGCCTCTGTTAACAATGTGCAGCTTTATTGACACAAAACAATAAAATAATTGAAACAAAAATTGTTGACATCGTTTTAGGCACCACTGTGTCGCATTTTCATGCTTTTATTTGCACAGCAGCCCGTTCATTTGATTCATGGCCCTATGCACGACAAACACACCAAAGAAGCCGTTTTTGGGCATAGAGCTTCACGCACTTTTTACAACGTGTTTCTGTTGTAATTAACAAGCGTGAGGCACGTTTTTTTTTTCGTGTGCGTTAACAGTGCACGCAGATGTGAATGGATCCGTAATTTTTTTTTTTTTTTCTGAAAACCTTGTCTAACCCACCATACTAAGGGCCGGTTTACACAATGGCCTCATTTACACGTGAGGGCGTAAAAACAGGTGGTTAGGCCACAGGTTTTACAGCCCGCCCATCTGAAAGCTAACATGACCACTGGCATGTTAGTAGGCACTACCGAGGTCACAATTTTACCACAGGTCACATTCGACAGGCAGCACCACCTCCAAATATGACCCATTCAAGTGAATAGAACCAGGCCACAACCGCCCCAGAAGCCACCTGTAATGCACATGGCTGTGGCCTTTCAAGGGTTAACCCTTGAAAGGCCACAATCGCGCCCATTACAGGTGGTTGCACAGTGGTTGTGGCATGGCTCTATTTACTGTGTCGTGTGGTGGCTGTACTGTTTGCTGAATGTGCAGCTTTCACCAAAGTTGAATAATGCCGTTGCTCTAGGTGTAGGCCATTTACAACGTACGTACCGCATTAAGTGTGACTAGAAAACTCTTAGGATGTTGCTAAGGAATGCATAGCTGTTACTATTCACCTCAACCATCATAGGAACGAGCTCGATCTCCATTTAAACCACCTCAGATGGACTTAACACTGTAAAGCCACGTACACACGATGCGACGGTCGTACGACCGGACGTCCAAAATCGCATGTTGGCTGTTGTGTCTCGCATACTGACGTGCACTAAGCAATTGTACAACCAAGCCTAACGTGGTGACGTGTTACGAGCGTATAAAGAGGAAGTTCAGGTGCATGTAATTTGTGAATTAGGAACGTAGGTTTACACGAACGAGCACTTCCATGCGCTCCTGACTTCTGAGCATGCGTGTTTTGCACGTACAACTTGTTGGACCAACTTCTCTGTACACACGGTACAACGGTCGTTCGACCACTTGTTGTACAACAAAAGTTTTCTAGTCTGCTCATCCAACTTCTGTTATATGACCATCGCACGCCGGCAGTTCTAATCGCGCATACTACCGGTCGGATGATTGCACAACAAGCTGTTGTACGACTGTTTTCATAGGACCGTTGCACCGTGTGTACAAGGCTTTACATTCAGTGTTGTGTAGCACTCTCTAGGTTGCTAGATAATGTAAATAGTTTTTTTGGCAGACTAGGCAAATTTAGACAGGCCTAGCTGGTAGCTAGGCCTGTTTTGTCTGGGTTGGGAGTGACTCAGGGTAGAGCTGGTGACTCACAAGCAGCATCACTGGGACTTCCCACTTCTTTCTAGAATATTCTAATGTCTTCTAGAAAGGAAGGAGAAGAGAGGTGGAGCTGTCTGGGGTATTCTTAGGAGCCTGACCAATCCCCAACTTGGATTGGCAGGGGGCAGACCTCCTTAAATACCTGGGGTCAGCCCAGATGGGGAGGAGTTGTTCGGGTGGAAAGATGGAGATGGAGTGCTAGGCTGTCAGTGGCTTTTGAGGGAGCTCCCCAGTCTGGGGGGGGGGGGGTGACCTTGGGCCTGGGATCGGGTGTGGACAGGGCCCTCTAAGAACACATGGAGGTGTCCTGGACTGGAGGTATGAGAGCAAGGAGAGGACAGCAGAAGAGAGCACTGCCAGGCAAGTCTCCTGGGAGGAACAACAAGCCGCAGCCAGGAGGGCTGGTGAGTGATGCACATTCAGGAGGACTGGGGAGGCACGCGTGAGAGGACTGGGAGAGCGCAGTCTGGGATGGGTGCAGAACCAGAAGAGAGCACTGGGGAGGCACGCCTGAGAGGACAGGAGAGCGCAGTCTGGGATGGGTGTAGAACCAGAAGAGTAGACTGTGGACGCATGGGCAGTGGAGAAAGGCAGCTGCAGCCTGGAGGGCTGGCAGGGCCTGTAGAAGTGGTACTGGGAGCAGTAGCCACGTGTAGGACAGCTAGATCCAAGGACTACCAACACCATAGGGGCCCGCGGTCTCTGCCTGCAAAGGGAAATTGCAAGGTGTTAAGGAGGAATAGTCTGCAAGCAAGTGTTGTGCTGGACTGTGACTTGTGAAGACTGTGACTTGTGAAGACTGGAGTGTATATACAGGGAGTGTACATAGTTGGCCCCATGTAAATGTTCTGCAATCAAGTGGGCATCCCATATTCCCTCAACCCATCCAAGTTAATTCCCCTCAATAAAAATACAAAACAAAGTGCATGGACTGGTTTCTGTCTAAGGCTCCATTTACATGGGACACTATTTTAACCGCTTGCCGACCGCCCGCCGCAGCGTGACGGCGACGAGATGGTTCGTTATCGCGAAACGCCGTCACAGGACGGCGGCCGCGATAACGAGTATTGTGAGCGTGCACGTACCGCCGGAGGTGCGCTTGCGTGCTCACTGTTTGGGGGGGGGCAGGGAGCGGGTAGGGCAGACTCGATCGCCGCCAGCTACCCGCCATGGTCCCCCCGCAGTGAGAGAATGGAGATCCGTGTAAACACGGATTTCCATTCTCATAGAGGGGGGAAGGGCTGTGATCACAGGCTTCCTGTATATGGAAGCCATGATCGCTCCCCTCCCCCCTGGCAACGCAGCCCCCATACAGTTAGAACACGCTTAGGGAACACAGTTAACTCTTAGAGCGCCCCCTGCAGATTAACCCCTTCACTGCCAATGACATTTACACAGTAATCAGTGCATTTTTATATCACTGATCGCTGTATAAATGCAAATGGTCCCAAAAAAGTGTCAAAATGGTCCGACATGTCCGCCGCAATATCGCAGTACCACTAAAAATTGCAGATCGCCATGATTACTAGTAAAAAATTAAAAAAAATAAAAACCCCAGAAATTAATTCTCATCATTCGTAAATGCAGCAACTTTTGCGCAAACCAACCAATAAACGCCAATTGCGATTTTGTTTTACCAAAATATGAGCCAAAATATAAATAAGCCAAAACCGATGAAAAAAATGTTTTTTTATATTTTTTTTTTTTGGATTTGTATTTTAGCAAAAAGTAAGAAATATTGTTTTTTTTGCAAAATTGTCGCTCTTTTTTTGTTTATAGCAGCGATCAGAAATGACGCAGAGGTGACCAAATACCACCAAAAGAAAGCTCTATTTGTGGGACAAAAAGGACACCAATTTTGTTTGGGTACAGCGTCGCATGACCGCGCAATTGTCAATTAAAGCGACGCAGTGCTGAATCGCAAAAAGTGCTCTGGTCATAAAGTGTGAAATCCTTCCGTGGCTGAAGTGGTTAACCTCCCCTGAACAATTTTTTTTTAGAGCTAGCAGTGTAAATGAGGCCTAAGAGTGACTGGAAATTGTGTGCCTGGCTGGGCAGGGTGACAGGTCATGATGGCGAACGCTGACGAAACGCAGCGTAGGGCATTGTGGACCTCGGCACGTCATTTCCCCTCACTGACCCACAGGTGGACTGCAATCGGCGTCCCCTGCACCATCTCAACACTTGTAAGCATTTTATTCATGGCTTTTACTTTTACTTTGATGTTTTAAATACATTTGGACGTACTTCACTATGTGGCTCCATGATGCTCTCTCTCCTTAATCTGCATACCGGGGGAGTGAGTACCCATTGTCTGCTTACTCCTGCTTGCAGTAACTGCTAGGATTGCTGAGACATCTAAGAAGGCTGTCATCCGAGTGATTTCTGTGATGGAAATCAATAATATCCGGTGAGTAGGATATACCACTGGATGTGTTGGTGAAGGCTTTTCATCTATCACATCTTGGAATGAGAGAACCATCACTTCGACTCTTATAGTCTATGGCAGTGTTCCTCAACTCCAGTCCTCAAGGCCCACCAACAGGTCATGTTTTCAGGATTTCCATTATTTTGCACAGGTGATTTGATCAGTTTCACTGTCTTAGTAATTACCACAGCCGATTCATCTGAGGGAAATCCTGAAAACATGACCTGTTGGTGGGCCTTGAGGACTGGAGTTGGGGAACACTGGTCTATGGAACTGTTATTCACCTCAGTTTAAAGTGACAGGATCCCTGAAAACTATTTTTGTACAGAGACACTTTTTCTTGCATTATTTTCCTTTGTCACCTATTTTGCACTATTTCTGCACTTTATACTTGCACTTAATTTGTGTGATACTTTCGCAAAATTTTGTTTACATTGTTTGTATGCAATATTTAATAACTGTTTGGAAGGTATGCATGTTATATTTCTCCTATGGTAACATTCCAAAATGGGTACCTACATCTAGGATATGGTGTATTACTGCACCTTTACAAGCACACTGCATCGCTGCCTTGTTGGGGGGTAGTGTTGTTCCCCCTTCTCTTGCATATTTTTGAGCAGTAGTTTTACCACACATTTGGAAGAATAGCAGGTGAATAGGTGCTAGTTTCTCTGACAGTTAAAGGAGAGCACGCTTCCATTCCTTATTGTGTGTTAGCGCGGTTGAAATTCATTACTTTCGCAATTTGTGACTATATACCAGCAGCCACACACGGTCATGTTTACTTGGTTTCCGTTGCGCAGTTCTTAACCCTTACATTCATTTATGGGCAATTAACAGGCTGCTGGACACTGAACAAGCTGCATTTGTGGGCACTGAACAGGCTGTGTTTATGGGCGCTGAACAGGCTGCGTTTATGGGCACTGAACAGGCTGCATTGATGGGCACTGAACAGGCTGAGCTGATGGGCACTGAACAGGCTGCATTGATGGGCACTGAACAGGCTGAGCTGATGGGCACTGAACAGGCTGCGCTGATGGTCACTGAACAGGCTGCATATGTGGGCAACAGGTTGAGCTGATGGGCACTGAACAGACTGCATTGATGTGCACTGAACAGGCTGCATTGATGGGCACCGAACAGGCTGCATTAATGGACACTGGTGAGACTGCATTGATGGACACTGGTAAGACTGTACTGATGGGCACTGGTGAGGCTGCATTGATGGGCACTGATCAGGCTGCACTGATGGACACTGATGAGGCTGAGCTGATGGACACTGATGAGGCTGATCTTATGTTCACTGATGAGCCTGAGCTGATGTGCACTGATGAGCCTGAGCTGATGGGCACTGATGAGGCTGAGCTGATGGGCACTGATGAGGCTGAGCTGATGGGCACTGATGAGGCTGCATTGATAGGCACTGGTGAGTATAATACACTCTTGACATGTGCTTTAAAATACATTGTTTTCCCTTTTATAAATGAGAAAATAATGACGTTATGCGGTTGGGCTGGTATAATGGGGTTGGTATGAAATGATTCCCAGAAATAACGTATTTATCATACAATCATTACATAAACACATACCACATACACTGCATATATCATTGGAGGAAATATGCTTATAAAATAGTTTACTACACTATATGCCAATAAAAAAAAAAAATGTCCCCGGATTTAATTTAAAAAATCTGGTCAACTTAATATAGAGGTCCCGATGTAAAGAACTGTTTGATTCTTGGGCATCCCATAATCATCCCTACCCCATCCAAGTTCAAATCCCCTAATAAAAAAACAAAACAAAGTACGAACCTATTCTGTGTCTCCGGATGTGAGGAAAAAATGTGATTGAGGGCAGTGTGATCAGGTGAACCACAACAACCAGCCACCCCTAAGTGGGACATTGGCTACATCTACACAGTCAGATTTTTTGGGAAAGGTGAACTAAGGCTTGGTTCACACCTTTGCGTGTGGCTGTGGGTGCAAGAATCGCTCTGCACCCGCAACCACCCACAGTGAAAACGCGCAGGGCTGCCATTAATTTAGAATGGCACCCCCATGCATGTAAAATTGCAGTGCCAGTGTGGGTGCAGGAATGTAGGCTGAGGGAGCCGTGCTGGGAGGGAGAATTACCAGGGCTGCTGGTGGTTTCCGGTTAAATGTGACACACATAGTTACATAGTTACATAGTTAGTCAGGTTGAAAAAAGACACAAGTCCATCTAGTTCAACCAAAAAAAAAAAAAAAAAAATGAAAACAGAAAAATTATATATAACCATACAATCCCTTATACAATCTTTCACCCACAGTTGATCCAGAGGAAGGCAAAAACCCCCCAGCAAAGCATGGATCCAATTTGCTATAACGGGGGAAAAAGTTCCTTCCTGATCCCCTGAGAGGCAATCGGATTCACCCTGGATCAACTTTACCTATAAATGTTAGTACCCAGTTATATTATTTACATTAAGGAAAGAATCCAGGCCTTTTTTAAAACAATCTACCGTGTTGGCCAAAACTACTGGAGCTGAAGGGACGCATTCTACTAGATCTCCTTCATATAATGCCGGCTTGTGCTCCTAGCCCAGGGGTCCGCTGTATGCGGCCTTGTATCCCCCTCCAGGGTTCCGGTGCATGAAAATATAGAGTGATCCAACTGAGTTTATAATGCAGACTGCCACAGCAAATAGTGTATTCTCACTCACGCTATTAGCTAGGGAAGTCAGACTCCAGGGAAGCCCGTGGCTGGCGTACTATCCAATGACGAAACGCGTAAGGCAGAGCCATTGCGTCATCACACACCCATGATCCCCGGGCTGGGAGATCGATAGCACGCCAGCCGCGAGCTTCCCTGGAGTCTGACTTCCCCAGCTACTAGTGTGAGTAAGAATACACTATATGCTGTGGCACTCTGCATTATAAACTCAGTTGGATCTCTCAATATTTTCCGGACCCCTGGAGGGGGATACAAGCCTGCATACAGCGGACCCCTGGGCTAAGAACACAAGTCGGCATTATATGAAGGAGATCTAGTAGAAGCCGTCCCTTCAGCTCCATCTGGTGGGCAATTTTAGAATTACGAGTTTAAACTTTTTTCACCTTCAGTCTATGGCTTACTGATTACCTACACACTTTTGCCTTTATTGGAACATTACTATTGGGACCTCATTTAGTGAGAACTTTGTACAGTTACTTTGGATTATTTATGGTATGATTTTTGATTTGAAGATTGCACCTGCACTTTTTATAACACTTCAGGTATGAATTTACTCTATTTGTAATTTTATTTTTTTTTTTTTTTTGTGGCACTTTATACTTGTATTTAAGTACTCTGCATATGGTGACATCCACTGATTACACAGCACACTGCACTTTCACCACATCATTTAATTGGTGGTACATATTGATTGTCATTGCACATTGCACTTTATAACACATTATATCAACTCATTTTTTTGCACATCCTTTACCCCCCAATACCCATTTTTTGGGCAGCGCCATACTCACCATTATCTTTTACTCTCCAATTTTTTGCATCTGCTTGTCAGATGTAAGGTGGGGGCAGCAGCCTACTTATCTAGACACACTTCCATAGCGCAGCAACACCCTATATCCATATAATGAACCTTAGTTGTTACTGTTAACAATGTAAAACTTTATTGACACAAAACGGTAAAATAATTGAAACAAATAATGTTGTGGACATTCACCGTTTACCCCTCCATATTGTGGTCCTGCGATTTTATTCCACACATAGGGCAGCCTGTTCATTTGAATGAGCTGCCCTGTGCACGACAAACACACCAAAGTAACTCCCGCACCCTTTTTGAGCATAGAGCATTGAGCTTTTTACTGCGCATTTGTAGTGCGATTAACAATTAATGGCACCACAAGCATGAGGCACATTTTTTTCGTACGTTCACGGTATATGCAGATGCGAATGGACCTTCAATTCTTTATTTTTCTGAAAACCTCCTTGTCTAATGCACCATACTGCGGGCTGGTTTACAAAATGACCTCATTTATAAGTGAGGGCATAAAAATATGTGGGTAGGCCACTGGTTTTACAGACCGCCCAGCTGCAAGTTAACATGACCACTGGAATGTTAGTACGCACTGCCACTGTCACAATGCAGAAAAAATGTTACCACAGGTCACATTTGACAGGCAGTATCACCTCCAAACATGACCCATTCCAGTGAATAGAGCTGGGCCACAACCGCCCTGGAAGCCACCTGTTACAGACATGGCTACGGCCTTTCAAGGTGGGTTAACCCTTGAAAGGCCACAGCTGTGTACATTACAGGTGGTTGCATAGCGGTTGTGGCGTGACTCTTTATTTGAATGGGTCATGTATGGTGGTTGTACTGCCTGCTGAATGTGTAGCTTTGACCAAAGTTGAATAATGCCTTTGCTATAGGTGTAGGCCATTTACAGCATACATGCCTCATGGAGCATGACTGGAAGACTCCCTGAATGTCGCTAAGGGCTTTGCTAAGACATGCATAGCTGTTACTGTTTACCTCCACCATCACAGGAGCAGGCTCTATCTCCAATTTAAACTGCCTCAGATGCACTTTCCCTCCCCTGATGCTGTAGCTCTGAGCTCAATGTTGGAAAGCTTGCTCCTGTGATGTCGAAGGAGAACAGTATTAGCTAGGAGTCTTTCCAACATCCTGGGAGTTTTCCAGGTAGCTTTATGTGGTACGTAAATGGCCTACACCTACAGTATAGCAAGGGCATTATTTAGCTTTGGTCAAAGCTCCATAGTTTGTTGATCTGCAGACGACTCCTATCTACAAAGGCAGATATTTGGGAAAGGTGAACTAAGGCGTGGCTCACACCTCTGTGTATAGCTATGGGAATCGCAGCGATTCCCACACCCGCAACCACCCGCAGTGAAAAAGAGCTGTTCTGCGAAAACGCGTGAGCTGCCATTCATTCTAAATGGCACCCCAACGCTTGTAAAATCGCAATGCAGTTGCAGGAACCACAGGGAAATCGGAGTCACCTGAAGCTACGTTGCAAGCCAACATCCCTATGGCAGCCTTGGATAGATAATTACCTTCCCCCAGGATTTGACTCAGCACTCCTTGTACAATAATGTACTGCTGTGACTTCTTATGTCCTGAGCTGCTATTTCTTATATACCTGACCCCCTGGGAATTCCCCTTTCCCTTCCCACTTAACCGTACCTTTGTGCAGAGTTGCTTTAATTGGATGCAAACACATGAAGATACTGTCAAGTTGAGGAAACCTATGATACCAGTCTTCTACCTTGACATCCAATCTGTTTCTGCTAAAAGTATGTTGTTTAATCTACTCAACAATGTGGATCCCGTACAAAATTGTATAAATGTGGAAAAGCTTGAATAAAATTTTTGAACAAGAAAAAAAAGGTTGTATTTTTTTTCTAAACACTGCAATACTTTGTTTTTTTAATGAACCTGGTATCCACAGGGTTGTGTATAAGGACTTATTCCCACTGGTGGCACAATTTGAATGCTTGCAAAAGTTTGAAAAAGTGCCTTGCATTTTCAAAGTGTTTGTCTGTTTATTTTTGTTAGTTTTTTTAAACATGTTTGACCATCTAGTAGTCACAGAGCAGCAAAAATAATTTATCTGAAGGCGTTCATAAAGTTATGATCTCCATAAAAACATACAAATGCACACTGCTCCAGGTGATCACTTTTCAACTCCAGCGCTCACTACTGTGCCACTCCATGAAGGTGCTAGCCCTGCTCTTCCGCATAATAGCAGAAGAAAGAAAAACTCCAGATGGCTGCACTCTTCACCAGCTTTATTAGCAAATGTCAGGTAAAAACATCACACCACAGCGGGGAAAACAAGATGTTAACGCGTTTCATGTTACGCAAGTGCTTGTGCAGCACGAAATGCATTAACATATGTGGTGTGGTATTTTTTTACTTGTTATTTGTTAATAAAGCTGGTGAAGAGTGTAGCCATCCAGAGTTTCTTTCTTCTTATGATCTCCATAGTAATGATTGCCACAGTGAACTGAATAGACTACAGCTAGCAGTTTCTACCTTAGTGGTGTGTTTCTATCAATGTGGGAATGGCTATAGGAAGCAGTGATTGTGTTAGAGAATGCCTACCAGATGTTTGGATAATAGAAATGTGCATAGACGAAGAATGGCTAACAGAAATGTGCATGCGTGCAGAAATCTTGGCAGGATGGAGACTAGGCGCGTGCATGCTCACAGGAATGCACACGGGCGTGCGTGAACGAGCACGGGCACGCACTCAGTGCATGTTGGCGCCAGACCGACTATTTAAAGGGGCTCCTGCTCATGCTACAGTGCTGACTGGTCTTTCAGCTGTTGCCTGTGTCCTGCTTTTTACTCTTTTTTTTATTTACTTTTTCCACTGTTGCTGACTCTGCTTGCCTTTGACCTGAACTTGGATCCTGCTTCTGCTCTGTCTCCAGTAGGGATGAGCCAAACACACTCCGGTTCGGTTCGCACCAGAACTTGCAAACGTGCAAAAAATGTGTGTGAACGCCGTTAAAATCAATGGGACTCGAACATGAAAAATCAAAAGTGCTCATTTTAAAGGCTTATATGCAATTTAAAAAGTTTTAAAATTGAAATTTTTCAGGAGCAGTGATTTTAACCCCTTCCTTACCCGGCACTTAAACCCCCCTCCTGCCCAGACCAATTTTTGGCTTTCAGCGCTGTCGCATTTTGAATGACAATTGCGCGGTCGTGCGACGTTGTACCCAAATAAAATTTGCGTCCTTTTTTTCCCACAAATAGAGCTTTCTTTTGGTGGTATTTGATCCCCTCTGCGCCATTTCTGATCACCGCTATAAACAAAAAATGAGCGACAATTTTGCAAAAAAGAACAATATTTTTTACTTTTTGCTAAAGTACAAATCCATTAAAAAAATGATTCATCAGTTTTGGCCGATATATATTCTTCTACATATTTTTGGTAAAAAAAAAAAACGCAATCGGCGTATATTGATTGGTTTGCGCAAAAGTTATCGCGTCTACAAACTGGGAATTGATTTATGGCGTTTTTATTATTTTTTTTTTTTTTACTAGTAATGGCGGCGATCTGCGATTTTTATTGGGACTGCGATATCGGGGCGGAAATGTCGGACATTTTTTACACATTTTTGGGACCAATGACATTTATGCAGCGATCAGAAATTTAAATGTCCACTGATTACTGTATAAATGTCATTGGCAGTGAAGGGGTTAACCAGCAGGGGGCAGTGAAGAGGTTATTAAATGTTCCCTGGGTGTGTTCTAACTGTGGGGGGGGCAGGGCTGGCCGGGACATGACAGATCTCACTGATCCCAGTGACAGGGATCAGTAGATCTGGCATGTCCCCTGTCACAGAACGGGGAACCGCCGTGTTTACAACGGCGGTTCCCCGTTCTGAGGCTCCTAAAGGTGATCGGCGGGTCCGGGCGGACATCGAGTCCGCCCGACCCGCGGGCACGCTCGCGCAGCGTGCGGCGCGCACGCGCGCGCGCCGCCGCTGCCGCCAGGGGGCGCGCGGGAGCATGCGCAGTGGAGGACGTCCATGGACGTCCTCCGGGCATTTCAGATCCGCGCTGGAGCCGTACTTTGGCTATAGCGCGGATCTGAAGTGGTTAATAATGCTTAAAGTGAAAAAATAAAAATGAAATATTCCTTTAAATATCATGCCTGGGGGGTCCTCTTAGTCTGCCTGTAAAAGGGCGTATCTCTGATGTTTAGAACAGTGCCACTGCAAAATTACATTTCTAAAGGAAAAATTGTCATTTAAAACCGCTCGTGGCTGTAATGTATTGCCGGTTCCCGGCAATATAGATGAAATCACTAAAGAAGCATTGAGTTGGGCGTGTCCAAGATGTGGACTCGAGCAGATGCTTAGTGAGAGAGCTCCGCCACATTGCCTGCCTTATTATCCTGATTCCTGCGGATAACTGACAATTTGATTGCGCAATTACACACCCGACAACTGCCTGACTGATATGCCCAGAAAGCGGTACTCAGCAGTAACTCAGAGAAGCTCACCAGCGTCTGCTACATCTAAAGGCGCGAAGGCAAAGCCCACCAAGCACACCAATATGGTGTCACAGACGGAGGAAGCAGCTCCTGAGATCCAGGCAGAGGACAAGTTCAACGCCCTAATGCAACCTACAATCAAACTACACTGACTGGGAAAATTGACACAATGCAGATTGAGATCGGTCTCATAAGACGTGACATGGGTACATTTTGGGCACGGCTTACAGAAGTGGAGCGCCGAGTGGGAGATACGGAGGACACCCTGAGAGACCACACTGCTACCCTCCACACCCTCACAACCAATGTAAAATCCCTGGAATTTTGTGCGGAAGACTCCGAAAATCGCAATAGGAGGAATAATCTCTGCATCCAATCCAGCTGCCTTCGTGGAGCAACTTCTCCACCAGCTCCTGCCACGGGCAACCTTCTCTCCATTTTTTGGAACGAACCCACAGAAATGCCGGCAGCCAGAGGTGGCCCTGCCGCGCACTTTTATTCTTCGTCTCCTGAACTTCAGAGGCCGGGACACAGTGCTGCAAGAAATCAGGAAGGTAGAGGCCCTACGCTTTAAGGGCACTCGCCTCATGATTTTTCCGGATTTCTCGGTCGAGACTCAGAAGCAACGCAAGTCTTTTGACCAGGTGAAAGCGAATCTATCCCGCAGAGGTCTCAAATATAGCATGCTATTTCCCGCTCGTCTCCGAATCCAGGATGGGGAGTCCCTCCGATTTTTCACCTTGCCCAGAGAAGCTGTTGACTGGCCTGGACTCCCTACCTCAGCGTTGATAGTACTTTTCAACCATAGCTCTTCACAGCTCTTTTGTTCCCCATGGAGATGGTGAATGACTCTTCAACTCCCCTGCAAACTTTTCCCTCTAGGTGGCTTGGGCCTCACTTGAGCACATTGTTTCCCCCCTTCACTGGAACTTCTATACACCTCGGTGCCCTCTGCGGACCCATCCACCTATATTAGGATGTTCAAAGGATAATAAAGGCACAGGATGGGGTAGTGTTATTAAAACTCTAACAGACTAAACACCAGGATGAATTGTTGCTTGTTGCCAGGCTTCTATACTCCAGCTGGCATGGTTCCCTGGACTTCTGATGGGACATTATGGAGTCCCCTTTGCTGCAGCTGGGACTAGAACATTACTTACAGATGGCACTCACCCAGAGTTGAGCTGCCCAAGATGTTGGTTTGAAACGACTTCAAGTACTGTGCCCCTGTCTTATCTGGGTGAATATCTCTCCGCAGGCATAGTGGGAATCTCCCTGATGCAAGCAATGCCTTGTATGCTTTGCCGAGCTTAGGCGCACATAGACTGGTGCCTAATCGTATCCGTTGTGCCTGTTGGGCGCCCCCTTGGTACACTTCCCACAGTTTGGTAATTATGTTGTGTTCGGGATCTCAAACGTACCCAAGTTACCAGGATGACGTAGGGTGGGGGAGTTGGGACAATACAGGGTTTTTTGTCTTTCCTTTTTGCTGCTTTTGTTTTTTATCTTTTTACTCATCTACATGACTTATAAGGACCACACTGCTTACCCGAATGTTTTGCACAGCTACGCTTCTGCGGAGGCTCAGTTTGGGAGATTCTTGATGAATGGTGTCCCGGTGGTGAGAGTTACAGATCCAGGTATGGGTGGTACAGTACTAATTCAATCCCCTCTGATATGGCTCCTTTAAATATCTTAACAATGAATGTGCGGGGGATGAACTCGAAGTTCAAACGCTCTTTGGTGTTCTCCTTTCTCAAAAGACATCACCCGCACATTTGCATATTCCAGGAGACCCATCTTACTGGAGCTAAGGTGCTCTCGCTCAAAAAAACATGGGTGGGGGCATACTATCACTCCACATTCTCCGCCCACTCCCGTGGAGTGAGTATTCTAATACATAAATCTGTCCTTCACCCTCCTAGATCTGTGCCTCGACCCAGAAAGGAAATTTGTGATAGTCCATGCTTTATGTGATAACATTGATATGATTATAATCGGAGTATATGTGCCACCACCGGTGAAACTCTACATAAAATCCAGACGCTAATAGCTAACTATCCATCCACCAATATAATCTTAGCGGGTGACTTTAACATGGCCCCCAACCCTGATATGGATGGGTTGCCCCCAAGCCTAGTGGCTGACTCGGGGCTGTCCCACTGGGCGGAGCTGTTTGGGATGCAGGATGTGTGGCGATGGAAATACCCTTATAGCAAACAGTATACGTGCCATTCAGCGACATATGCAATGCTGTCTCGCCTCAATCTAATTTATGTGACAAACCCTATCTTGGCTAGGATGGCTGAGGTGTCCATTCTCCCGCGTGGCATCTCGGACCACGCCCCGGTCCTATTAACTCTCAACACAGACTCCCTCACTGCCATAGGTCTATGGAGACTCTCTGGATATTGGGTCACAGACGAAAAATTGGAACCTCTAATGCAATGCGAGCTGGCCGATTTCTGGAGACACAATGATGGCTCGCCTGCCCCGCCACGATCTGGGACACTTTTAAAGCCTACACTCGGGGTAGATATCAATTCAACATTGGCAAAATAAGAAAAGAAAATCGTATTCAACTCTCTGAGGCTGAGGCACGTGCAGGGGCTTTGGAAAACAAATATTCCTAAGCCCCTGATCCTGGCACTCATTGCAAAATGCTAACGGCATATCGGCAGCTGGCTTTAAACAGGGCCGATTCTACAAAACGCTTTCTCCTGGTCCAGTCCCAGTGCATATTTGAACAGGGGGAGAAACTTGGATGAATGCTCGCTTGGCTGGCCAGAGAGAAATCGGGGTTATCAAGTATAGCTAACATTAGGGCAGAAGATGGATCCCCTACAGTATATCAGACCCAACACAAGTAAATGAAAGATTTGTGAGGTACTATGCCAACCTCTATGACTACCCACTCCATTGAGGACTTAGCTGCCTACCTAGACCAAGTAGATTTCCCGACCTTAACAGTGATGATGGCACAAAGACCGGATGCCCCCATTACTTTTAAAGAAGTTAAAATTGCCATTAAATCCCTCCAGGCTGGGAAGACACTGGGTCCTGACGGCCTCCCCTCTGAGTTTTATAAGACTTACTTGGATGCAATGGCCCCCCATTATCTAGAAATGATCAATAAGGCGTTAGACCTAGGCTCCCTACCCCCCTCTATGGCAGAGGCTGTGATTGTTGTCATACCCAAGCCCAGTAAAGATCCTGAACTGTGCGAGTCATATAGACCTATATCGCTATTAAATGTGGATGTAAAAATTCTAACCAAAATACTAGCTAACAGATTAAACTTGATCATCCTTTCACTGATCCATGGCGATCAGACAGGTTTCATGCTGGGCAAGGGTACCGACATCAATATTCACAGACTGCACACTATTATAGACCTCTTTGCTGATAAAAATACCCAAGCGATAGTGGCCTCTCTAGACGCCGAGAAGGCCTTTGACTCTGTGGAGTGGCCCTATCTCTGGCAGGTATTACATCACTTTGGCTTTGGACTGAAATTTGTAGCCTGGATCAAACTACTCTATGAGACCCCCATGGCGTGTGTGTGTGGACCAACGACATCCTGTCCCTCCCTTTTGCCTCTGCAGAGGCACGAGGCAGGGGTGCCCTCTGTCCCCAGAGCTATTTGCCCTCACTATTGATCCTATGGCCCTTATGCTTCGGTCCACGGCCGAAGTACAGGGGCTTAAGGTTGGACCAATAACAGAAAGTGTGTCGTTATATGCAGACGACACCCTGCTGTACTTGTCAGATGCTAGCGAATCACTTACGGCGGCCCTAACGGTTATAGATGGCTTTGGCAACTTCTCTGGGGTTAAAATTAACTGGAATAAATCCAGTGTGATGCCACTGTCTGATTCAGCCCCTCCCCCTTCCTACTCTAGCTCCCTACAATGAGTCTCTCAATTTAAATACCTAGGAGTGATGATCCGAAGTGACCTGTCCCACTACCTAACAGACAACTTATACCCAGTCATGCGAGACTTAATCACGAAATTTCAGGCTTGGAAATCCCTCCCCCTAACTCCTGTTGGGAGAGCCTTTTAAAAATGACGTTTCTCGCTAAATTCTTGTATACTTTCAGGAATAACTCTTTGACGATTCCGGCTACCTTCTCCCACAAACTAGATGGCATTGTCACATCCTTTGTCTAGGGGGAGAGAGTCCTGAGGATAGCCAAAAGTAAATTACAACTGCCACTATCATCTGGCGGCTTAGCACCTCCATGCTTCAAGAAATACTATTGGGCGGCGGTGCTGGTCACCGTGCGCTGGTGGTTTACCCATACCAGGTCTAAACCTGCGGTTAACTTGGAAGCTGCCGTCCTGGGGTCCTACTCTGCCTTGACAAAAGCGGTTTATAGAGGGCCATGCCATAGCACACAGATCACAACTCCCATGCACACCACAATACAGGTGTGGAGCCAGGTGGCAGCTGCCACACATGTCTCTGACACCATATCACCACACATCCCACTATGGGGTAATTCTAAATTATCTCACTTCTGCTCCATCCCAGACCCCAGTCTGTGGGCACGATATTGAGTAGTGAAACTGCAACATATAATGCCGAATGGGACACTACTGCCTTTCCCGGAACTTAAGGACAAATTTCAACTCCCTGCTTTGATGTTTTTCCGATAATTACAACTTAAACATGCATTCCAGGCACAGTTTCCCAGACCTATTACTGTGACGCCTCAGACTGTAGAAAGCTTTCTCACCTCCCGAAATGTAGACAGAATATTATCTTCCATTTATCTAAGTATCGCTTGCAATGACTTAGACGGTGACTGGGGCCTGTTCCTCTCCTGGAGGGGGATATTCCCTCCCTCTCGGAGGAGGAATGGGAAGCAGGTCTACAGCAGTATGTCTCACTGGTGATTTCCTCCAGAGACAGATTTATACAACTTAAATTCATACATAGGGCATACTACACTCAAAGGCTGGCAGCGATATATCCCTCACGCTCAGAGCTTTGCCCTAGGTGCAGGTGGGAGGTTGGGACATTCCTCCATGTTATTTGGGAATGCCCAGCCATACAGACTTACTGGAGAAAGGTGGTGAATGATGTAGCTGCGGTTACCAACCTAACGGTGACTATGGACCTTAAGGTGCTCCTACTTGGCATTGTTGACCCAATAACACAATCTACTCATACCAAGCTACTGGTGTTTTGCCTGTGCTTTTACGCCAGGAAGGTACTCCTGCACAAATGGAAATCAGGTGTTCCACCACAGTCCGTCAGTGGTGTATGGTGGTGGACTCTGTACTTCCCCTTTACACTTACATATATGGGACGTAAATGCCCCAAGAAATTTATCAAAGTATGGGGGGCCTGGATCACTACTAGGTCTCTGAACCTCTAAACATTTCCAACTTGATTGGCACATGTAACAGTGCAGCTTCCCCAAGAGAATAATTATCCAACAAGATAGCGGCGACTTAGGTGGTGGCAGATAACCACTCCCTGTGGAAATTCCGCTTTCTGTAGCCCCCAGCTGTGGCTCACCTGGGCTGTGTCTCCACATTCGAAAAATGACTCTGCTTTTGAAGTATCTGTGATGTTAAACATGCCTTCCCAACCGTTTTCCCTCATCCACCTTTGTTCAGAATGACTATCCTTTGTATGTACCATCTTTCAAAAGGAAAGGATTGGGAACTCCTCATTTAGAAAGGGCATATGCACAAACGAGGTTAAATAATTCTCTGATGTCTCCTTATATCTATGTATAACTCTATTTCACAATTTTGATGCTATTATTGGTATTGTTAACAATTGAATCTGACCTACTGTGATCATCTACTTCTCTGTACTGCATTACTGACGTTTCTTTTTTTTTTTTTTTTTGTCATGTACCTTTATGTATGCTAGATACTCTGTATACTTAATACCAGTCCATACAAGGCCCTTCAGGTCTGCGCTATTGCTGAAGTACGGCTCCAGCGCGGATCTGAATTTCCGGGATGACGTCCATGGACGTCGTCCTCTGTGCACGCTCCTGGCGCACCCTCACAAGTGGCGGCGCCACTCGCTTCCGCCTCATGCTGCGTGGGCATGACCGTGGGTTGGGCCGACTCGATGTCCACTCGAGACCCGTGATCGCCTGTCAGAGCTGCAGAACGGGGAACCGCCAATGTACACATGGCGCTTCTCCATTCTGTGAAGGGGGACATAGCAGATCTACTGATCCCTGTCACTGGGATCAGTTAGATCTGTTATGTCCCGGCCAGCCCCACCCCCACACAGTTAGAACACATGCAGGGAACACAGTTAACCCCTTCACTGCCCCTTAGTGTTAACCCCTTCACTGCCAATGACATTTATACAGTAATCAGTGGACATTTAAATTTATGATCGCTGTATAAATGTCATTGGTCCCAAAAAAGTGTCAAAAATGTCCACCCCAATATCAAAGTCCCGATAAAAATCGCAGATCGCCGCCATTACTAGTAAAAAAATAAATAAATAATAAAAACGCCATAAATCAATTTCCATGGTTTGTAGACGTGATAACTTTTGCACAAACCAATCAATATGCGCTGATTGCGTTTTTTTTATACCAAAAACATGTAGAAGAATATAAATTGGCCAAACCCGATGAATTATTTTTTTAAATATTTTATTTTTATATTTGTATTATAGCAAAAAGTAAAAAATATTGTTCCTTTTTCAAAATCGTCGCTCTTTGTTTGTTTATAGCCCAAAAAATAACCGCAGAGGTGATCAAATACCACCAAAAGAAAGCTCTATTTGTGGGGAAAATATTTTAAAAATGTTGTTTGGGTACAACGTCGCAGTAAGTAAGTGGTTAAGGGGGAAGCCGCGCCGAAATTTAAAAAAAAAAATTGTGTAGGATTCCCTCCTAAAGTCCGTACCAGACCCTTCAGGTCTGGTATGGATTTCAACCACGTCAGCCCTGGAAGGATTTCACACTTTAGGACCAGAAGTCTTTTTGCGATTCGGCACTGCGTTGCTTTAACTGACAATTGCGCGGTTGTGCGACGTTGTATCCAAACAAAATTTGCATCCTTTTTTTCCCCACAAATAGAGCTTTCTTTTGGTGGTATTTGATCCCCTCTGCGTCATTTCTGATCACCGCTATAAACAAGAAGAGCGACGATTTTGCAAAAAAAAAAACAAATTTCTTACTTTTTGCTAAAATACAAACCAAAAAAAAAAATACCTACACGGACCTCCGTTCTTTCACTGCGGGGGGGGGGGGGGCATCGCGGGTAGCCGCCGGCGATCGAGTCCGCCCTACCCGCACAGTGAGCCCACCTCCAGCGGCACACGCTCACAGTGCGGGATCTTGCAGCCGCCGTCATATGACGGCGGTTTGCAATATCGAGCCACTTTGTCGTCGTCAGATGCCGGTCGGCAAGTGGTTAAGGGTAACCCCGCCCAAAATTTAAAAAATATTTGCATAGGGTCCCCCCAAAGTCCATACCAGGCCCTTCAGGTCTGGTATGGATTTTAAGAGGAACCCCGTGCTAAATTTTTAAAAAAATGGCGTAGGGGTCCCCCCAAAATCCAAAGCAGACCCTTATCCGAGCACGAAGCCTTGGCATGACAGGAGGGGGTGGGCGCAAGTGAGTGCCCCCCCTCCAAACCATACTAGGCCACATGCCCTCAACATGGGAAGGGTGCTTTGGGCCCCCCCCCCAAGTAACTTATCACCATGTTGATGGGGAGAAGAGCCTCATCCCCACAACCCTTGCCGGTGGTTGTGGGCGTCAGCGGGTGGGGGCTTATCGGAGTCTGGAAGCCCCCTTTCATAAGGGGGCCTCCAGATCCCGACCTCCCTATGTACCCCTACCCATTCACCAAAAAAGGACTTTAGTGGTACAAAAAACACGAGACAGTTTTTGACAAGTCTTTTATTGTGTAAAATAGCTCTTTTCTTCTTTCTTCCCCCAGTCTTCCTCCATCTTCTCCTGCATGGCTCCTTCTGGTCTTCTGCTTCTTCTTTCAGTCTTCTTTCTTCCTCTCGTCGTCTTCAATCTTCATCTTCTTCTTCCTTCTCTTTCACCGCCGCCGCTCTCCCGCTGTCATCGCTGTGCCGTGTAGAGGCTCCCAGAATGGGCGGTCTTCAGTTTGACAGTTCTTTTATAAGAATGAGCGGGGCCACCCGGTGACGTAAATGGGTGACAGGTCCCCTCTGATGGCACATGCCGTCAGAAGGGGGCGGGGTCACTCTGTTACATCACTGGGTGGCCCTGCCCTTAGAGGAAGAAGATGAAGAAGAAGATGACGAGAAGAAGGCAGAAGACCAAAAGAAGAAGCAGAAGACCAGAAGAAGGAGTGGAGCAGGAGAAGATGGAGGAAGACTGGGAGAAGGAAGAAGAAAGGAAGAAAAGAGCTATTTTACACAATAAAGGACTTGTCAAAAACTGCCTCATGTTTTGTGTACCACTGCACTCCTTTTTTGGTGAATGGGTAGGGGTGTACCACATACTTATTCATATGGCGGGGGTCAGGATCTGGGGGCCCCCTTATTAAAGGGGGCTTTCAGAATCCGATAAGCACCCCACCCACAGACCCCCCACAAGCCCAGCAAGGGTTGTGGGGATGAGGCCCTTCTCCCCATCAACATGGGAACAAGGTGCTTTGGGGAGACCATAGAGCACCCTCCCCATGTTGAGGGCATGTGGCCTGGTATGGCTCGGGGGGGGGGGGGCGCTCGCTTGTCCCCACCCCCTCCTGCCATGCCAGGGCTGCGTGCTCGGATCGGGAGGGTCTGGTTTGGATCTTGGGGGCCCTACTCCATTTTTTAAAAAACATTTGGCAGGATGTTCCCCTTAAAATCCATACCAGACCTGAAGGGCCTGGTACGAACTTTGGGGGGACCCCTATGCAATTTTTTTTTTAGTTTTGGTCCGGGATCTGGTTTGGATTTTGGGGAAATCCCACATCATTTTTTTTTTAATTTTGGCACGGGCTCCCCTTAAAGTCCATACTAGACCAGAAAGACCTGATTTAAAAAATTGTAATGACATGCCCCAGTTAAACAGTTGCCAAAAAATTGGGCCATGGGTGTTGGCGGTTTCAGAACACTGTAACTCCCTTGCAGTTACTGTTGTTGGGTGCAGGAACGGGCCATGCTGTTTTTAAATTATTTTAAATATAGTGATGACATGCCCCAGTCAAACAGGTGCCGAAAAATTGGGCCATGGGTGTTGGTGGTGCCAGAACACTGTAACCCCTTGCAGTTACTCTAGTTGAGTGCAGGAATGGGTAGGATGTTACCTGCATGGGGAGCCAATAACAGTCTTTTTATACAACTGTCATTTTTGGGTTAAAATGAAGTGGTAATATTGTATCATAGCTAACTATTGGTCTTGGAGCTGTACTGCTGACCTTGTGCTGAGGTCTTGTTTGTAAGTGTTGCCTGGTTGTCCGGCTGTTCTTAAGTGTGTGTATGGGTTTTTTTCTGTATTGTTCAGAAAACTTCAGAAAAAAATAATTTTCAAAACAAAAATGCATTTTGTATTTACTTGGGTTATCTTAGTGTAATATTAAAATTAGTTTGATGATCTGAATCATTTAAGTGTGACAAATATGCAAAAAGATAAAAAAAATCAGGAAGGGAGCAGATACGTTTTCACAGCACTGTACAGGCAGTAGGTCTGAATACATGGATGAAAAGCTGGAAGGATTTCTGGGCTGACAGCTCACCATCCAAATAACACCATTCCTACAGTAAAGCATGGAGTTAGTAATATCCTGTTATGGGGGTGTTTCTCTGCAGCAGGGACTGAAGCACTTGTCAGGATAGAAGGACTAATGGATGGGGCAAAATATCATCAAATTCTTGAGGAAAATCTGCTGACCTCTGCCAGAAAGTTTTCAATGGGAAGAAGGTTTACCTTCCAGCATGACAATGACCCAAAGCAAACAGCACAAATGACCACACAATGGTTGAAGGAGAAAAAGGTGAATGTCCTTGCATGGCCTAGTCAGAGCCCAGACTTAAACCCCATTGAAAATCTGTGGAATGACTTGAATACTGCAGTCCACAAACGGTCACCATCAAATTTAAGTGAACTTGAGCAATTCTGCAAGAAGAGTGGGCGAATATTGCAAAGTCTAGATGTGCAAAGTTAGTAGAAACAAACCAGTAAATATGTGAAAAATGTGGCGTGCATTTGTATTCAGTCCCCTTTACTCTGATACCCCTAACTAAAATCTAGTGGAACCCATTGTCTTCAGAAGTCACCTAATTAGTAAATAGAGTCCATCTGTGTGTAATTTAATCTCAATATAAATACAAATGTTCTGTGAAACCCTCAGAAGTTTGTTAGAGAACCTTGGTGAACAAACAGCATCATGAAGGCCAAGGAACACATCAGACAGGTCAGGGATAAAGTTGCGGAGAAGTTTAAAGCAGAGTTAGGTTATAAACAAATATCGCACATTTTGAACATCTCACGGAGCACTGTTCAATCCATCATCTGAAAATGGAAAAAGTATGGCACAACTGCAAACCTACTAATACATGGCTGTCCACCTAAACTGACAGACCAGACACGGCATTAATCAGAGAAGCAGCCAAGAGGCCCATGGTAACTCTGGAGGAGCTACAAAGATCCACAGCTCAGGTGGGAGAATCTGTCCACATGACAACTCTTAGTTGTACACTCCACAAATCTGGCCTTTGTGGAAGAGTGGCAAGAGGAAAGCCATTGTTGAAAGAAAGCCATAAGAAGTCCTGTTTGCGGACTGCGAGAAGCCACGTGGAGGAAACAGCAAACATGTGGAAGAAGGTGCTCTGGTCAGATGAGACCAAAACTGAACTTTTTGGCCTAAAAGCAAAACACTATGTGTGGCGGAAAACTAACACTGCACATCACCCTGAACACACCATCCCCACAGTGAAACGTGGTGGTGACAGCATCATATTGTGGGGATGCTTTTCTTTAGCAGGGACAGGGAAGCTGATCAGAGTTGATGGGAAGATGGATGGGGCCAAATACAGGGCAATCGTATGTAGCACCCTCGTCCTAAAATAGGGCTACAGGTAAATTTAGTTATGCTGGGTGAGAGCCAGCCTGACTAATTTGTAGTGTTTACTGGTCAAATGGCTTTTGTCCTAATTCTGTTTAGCTGTGGTTTCTCCCTTCTGTCAGTAGGTGGTGCTGTTGCCTCTGACATTGGTGTGATGAGCTACAGTAAGTTCAGGTTATAAATAAACATACCTTTCTCAGATTTGCCACTATGAAAGCTGGGAAAAAGGTATTTATTTAAGTCAGGTGATCGGGGTTAGTTCTTCCCGCCCATGACTGTGGCCTGGGCGGATGATGTGTGTGAAACAGTTTCTGGCTACTAGGCCTGAAGCCTGAGGACTGGCTGCTAGGCCTATCCGGGTATTCAAGTTTCAGGAAAGCCTGATAAAGATCCGTAACCGATTCTGAGAGGGATAGAGTTCTAAGGAAGCACCAGAGGGGACTCTTCATGAGCTAGAGGCTATGAAGTAGCTGGGAGGACTTCAAGAGAAAACTCATCCAAGGGAATCTGTGTGTGAAGGCTCTTTTTCCTGTACTGCTGTCTGCCTTATCTCACCTATTTTTGTTTAACCACTTGCCGACCGCCGATCGGCAATTGACGGCGGCAAAGTGACTCGTTCCCGCAAATCGCCGTCATACGACGGCGGCTGCGGGAACGTGTATAGTGAGCCCGCGCGCTCACTGTGTCCAGGGGGGGCCAGGGAGCGGGTGCGGCGGCTTCGATTGCCGCCGGCCACCCGCGATGCCCCCCCCGGAGCGAATGAGCGGAGGTCCGTGTATGTAAACACGGACCTCCGCTCTGTGTGAGGGGGAAGGGCTGTGATCACAGCCTTCCTTTACGTGAAGGCTGTGATAACTTCCCTTCCCCTGTTAGGGCATCCCCCATACAGTTAGAACACGCCCAGGGAACATAGTTAACCCTTAGCGCGCCCCCTGCAGGTTAACCCCTTCACTGCCAATGACATTTACACAGTAATCAGTGCATTTTTATAGCACTGATCGCTGTATAAATGCCAATGGTCCCAAAAAAGTGTCAAAATGTTCCGCCATGTCCGCTGAAATATCGCAGTACCGCAAAAAATCGCAGATCGCCGCCATTTTTAGTAAAAAATAAAAAAAAATTAAAAAAATGAATTCTCATCATCCGTAAACGCGACCACTTTTGCGCAAACCAATCAATAAACGCTGATTGCGATTTTTTTTATCGCAAATATGAGGAAGAATATAAATCGGCCAAAAACGGTGAAAAAAAATGTTTTTTTATATTTTTTTTTTGGATTTGTATTTTAGGAAAAAGTAAGAAATTTGGGTTTTTTTGCAAAATTGTCGCTCTTCTTTTGTTTATAGCGATGATCAGAAATGACGCAGCGGTGATCAAATACCACCAAAAGAAAGCTCTGTTTGTGGGAAAAAAAGGACGCAAATTTCGTTTGGGTACAACGTCGCACGACCGCGCAATTGTCAGTTAAAGCGACGCAGCGCCAAATCGCAAAAAGGGCTCCGGTCCTAAAGCTGGAAATCCTTCCGGGGCTGAAGTGGTTAAGGAGTCTGCCAATCTGCCTGTTGCTGATCTCGTTACTAAGAGTGTCCTGTGCCCTATCCCCTCTCACCCACATTTTTCCTGTTCTGAGAAATAAACTTCTTGTTTAAGCATAAACGTGACTGGCGCCCAATTCTCTTTCTTGTTCATCGCCTACCATGCCCAATACCCTGCACCCTGAGGACGCATGTAAACCCTCCCTGCCTCTGAGAGTCACCATCAGGCTCCCGGAAAATCGTGTTAGGCGCTACATAGGCACTACACTTAGAAAGAAAACTGTCTGCAAAAGACTTGCTAGCAAAGAAGAACCCCACTGAGACTTTAGAGGGAAACCAACTCAATAAGAATTTTTACACATTCACAAAAGTTATACATTTTATTAATTCATTAAAATGAACCCAGACTATTGGTTCATGAAAGAACATGGACAACAACCATATATAAAGAGGTGGGTGCATACACATAGTCAATTGATAATAAAACATATGGAGATACTAATGAACAAGAAAAATAACCACTGTACTCTGCCTTGAACCAGCAGAGAGTTCTGACGTGTTTCAAATTAATTAATTGCAGATTTTCCTCAGGGGTGAGTGGCTACAATATTAAAAAGTCCTCATTAGTCTAGGGCACTTGTTGACAGAGCATATGGCATCCACAAGGATATACAGGCTACCTGACACCTTCTTCCAGTCCAACAAGGGGTAGAGGAAGGAAGCAAGCAGCGTGGGTCTATGTATCAAAAGAGTGCCCCAGCCAGATAGGCAAAGAACACAGAGTCTGCAAAAGACTTGAGACTGGGACGGAGGTTTACCTTCCAGCAGGAAAACGACCCTAAACATACAGCCAGAGCTACAATGGAATGGTTTGATCAAAGCATATTGCTGTGTTTGGAATGGCCCAGTCACAGTCCAGACCTAAATCCAATTGAGAATCTGTGACAAGACTTGAAAATTGCTGTTCACAGACCCTCTCCATCCAATCTGACAGAACTTGAGCTATTTTACAAAGAAGAATGGACAAAAATGTCCTCTCTAGATGTGCAAAGCTGGTAGAGACATCGCCAAAAAGACTTGCAGCTGTAATTGCGGTGAAAGGCGGTCCTACAAAGTATTGACTCAGAGGGGCTGAATACAAATACATGCCACACTTTTCACATATTTATTTGTAAAAAAAAACAAAAAACATTTATCATTTTCCTTCCACTTCACAATTATTTGCCACTTTGTGTTGGTCTATCACATAAAATCCCAATAAAATACATTTACTTTTTTGTTGTAACATGACAAAATGTGGAAAATTTCAAGGGGTAGGAATACTTTTTCAAGGTACTGTAGCTGTGCACAAGGCCTCTCATCCCCAGCTTCCCACCTCCAGTCCAAAGTACAGCTTGTTTTGCTTTGCTGGCTTTGAGCTGAGATCCAATGCCTGATGAAGATGCTTGGTTCAGTACACTCATGTGAACATACAGTAGTCTAGGTCTCTTTCAGACAGGCAGTAACGCTTACTGCACTCTACAAAGCAATCCGCAGAAGGTGGTATAGCAGTGGCTGGTAGGCATTCAGGAGGCACTACTGACAGGTTCTGACACCCATTTTTTTTTTAAATTGCTGAATGCCAGGTTTATTTTGTGGGACTGCGCCACAACTGCAAGCCAGGAGTTTGGCTCACACTGGCAGTGTAGCCCCAATGATCTCAATGGGTGAGTTTGACAGGTGCCATTGAGTTAAAATTGCTGCAGGCCCAAAAGCAGTCTGTAATGTTAGAATTCAGGTGGTCGGCCAGGGACCTTTAAACCATGGCTGAGCTGCCTGTTGAATGGATTAGCAGAGTATTTACCCACTTGCCTACTGGGCACTTTCACCCCTGAAATAAAAATGGGGTGGGATTGGTTTCCCCAAGTTTATTTGTAACTATATATTAATTGCCTATTCCTCTCATTTGTTAAACTACTAAAACTCTGACAACAGTAACGATAATGGTACGATAATAAGGTTAGCTTATATATATATAATCAATCACTCTGCTTTAATAAAGCAAGGATTTCATTTATTATACAGAAAGTAGAAATGCTAACATAAAACACTAAGAAAATATAGAGTATACAATAAACAATGATA